>JACDOX010000160.1:1658358-1674743 GCA_014549065.1 Cardinalis cardinalis
GCTGAAGGTGGGGTGGCTGTGCTGGCTGAGGGGCAGCTCTGGGAGCTGAGCAGGTGCCCTGGCACTGCCAGCAGCTGCCCACCCTTCAGACACTTGGTTATTGCCACCAAGTGTGGTCACAGCTCAGTCTGGCCGTGCCTGGGTTTGAGCTGAAGRGACAGACACCAAATCCAGTCTGTCTGAGGTGTGAGGGTTCCTGGCCATGTGGAGACACCATGTGTTTAGAATCMCAGAACCATTTGGGTTGGAAAAGGCCTTTAAGATCGTTGAGTCCAACCATTAACCCAGCACTGCCAAATCACCACTAAACCATGTCCCCAAGAGCCATATCTACATGTTTTTTAAATCCCTCCAGAGGTGGTTATTCCACAACTTTCTGGGGCAGCCAGACCACCATTTTGGTGAAGAATTTTCTTCCTAACATCCAATCTAAACCTTCCCTGGTGCAACTTGAGTCCATTGTATTCCCTCACTTGCTTAATCAGAACTAGCAATGAAGTGAGGAAAAAATATTTGTACCACGCAGTCACCAAATCTAGGAACACAGAATGATTCTGCTGTTGATAAACAATCTTCCTGGACCCTAAAATATGCATTTTGAGAGGTGTGGGTTCTTGACTCTTCACCTAGTCAATGATTACTTCTGCATTCCTCTGGTACTGTGAATTCAAACATAATGAGTTTCAATGGGTTCATCTCTGTGAACAGGGCAGTACAAATGCCAAATACGAGTTTTTGAGAGCTTTTAAGGAAGATAAGTGGTTACTGCTACTTCTACAAGGGTGTTTTGCCCCTAGAAAAGGGTTCACTTCCTTTAAAAGGACATTCAGAGGAAGTCAGTGCACACAGGTCCGTGCAGAAGGACAGGATCAAYTTGCAAATCCTCTTGAGAGGTAAGGGGGAAACAGGAATGACCTTCATTGAGCCATTCCCCTCAGCCTGAAATTGCTGTGTGGGATTTATTACTCAACAGAATGTGTAAAAATGGGACTTTTTTAGGAAGCAGATGAAAGCTTGCCAAAAGAGAATGATGGGACCAGGCTAACCAGTCTGAATGAGTTCAGGTCTAATAAACAACTTCTAGTTTAATGGCAAAAGAGCACCTGAAAACATCTTTTGCAACAGTTGGGAGAACTGAGCTATTTTGATGAAGCATTTTGACTTTAAATTGGGAGTGRCCATAACAATGTATTTAATGGGTTTATAAAAACATTCTGTACTGCTTAAATAACTTCTGCTTTTGAGATTGAGTTTGCCAGTTGTGGGTTTCTGGGAGGTCTTCAACTAGGAAACACTGTGAAAACCATGGGAAATGGGGAATTCTGTGTTTATTCCATCTGTCTTTTTTTTCACTTCATAGTTTATGCTGAAGTGTCTTAAAATAAAAAATGTTGGATTTGATGCTAAAATTTCTGCAGGGAGACATGAGGGGTTTTTGAGGAAAAAGTTGCTTCAAGAGGAAATTATTGTCTTTCTCAGTGAGCTCAGAGTTTGATCTACATTGGGCAGAACAATACCTGCCATGGGGCTTCAGCAAAGCCTGTGCCTGTGGAGRAGTCACAAACTGAGATCACAAGAGCTCTCCTTGAGTCACAGGAGCTCTCCTGAGCAGCACCTGGGGCCCAGCTGAGCAGCCCCTTCACTCACAGACTCRGTGCCCAGCTCTTTCCARTGCYGATTATCTCAGCAGTAAGCAGGGAGCACTGAGCCCCACTGAGGCCTTTTCCTGCAAGCTGATGTGTGTCACAGAGTCTGCAATGCTGGCATTGACCAAGAGGGGCTGCTGGGCCCCGGGCAGGAGCCAGCACGGAGGCACCGTCAGYGAGGAAGGATTTTAACTGAGCTCAATGGAGCTGCTGTGTTTCTCCAGGGGCTGCTTTGTCCTCCTGCCCCAGGTGGGAGCAGTGCCTGGGTCTGACTTTGGAAGCCTCTTTGGGCTCCTTCACGGCTTGGCTGAACCTCTGTTTGGGTTCCCTTCTCRCTGGCGGAGCTGCAGGCTGTGTAAGACCTCAACCCAGATATCTCCTGATGGAATGCCATGGTTTGTGATGTGTCACAAGAGCCTGGCCTGGGTCCTGGGACAAGAGTCCAGGTGTCCCAGCTCCCCTTGCATTTCTTGTGCTGCCTGGGGAAAGGAGGGGAGGATATCTCAAAGCCAATGGCCCAGAGGTGGCTGCTGGCTGTGAGGGGGAGCACAGGGAGCTCTCAGGATGGGTGCAGGGGTGTGGAGCTCTTGCAAGATGGGTTTAAAGCAGAAACCTGTTGGGTTTGAGTTTGTGGTTAAAGTTCTCGCTGTTGTCAGTGGACGCTTCRTTTACTGCTTCATTTGGGAACAAAGCAGTGCCTGATCAGGCCTGGGYCCTTTGTCATCCCCTGGTATCCCACTGCTCTCTCCCCACATCTCCTTCTCCTCTTCCAGTTCTCCTGGCACTTTCCCTGACCATGGCAGACTCCTCATCTCTGCAGAGCACCCCAGCCCTCTTGGCAGAGGTGTCAGACCCTGCATCTCCTGCCTGACACTAGCTACCCCTGTTGCACTGGGGTACTTTCAATCCAAGCCCAGTGYCATGTTTAAATAAGGCTGTGCATGTTGTGGCACATCTGAGCACAGCTCAAAGGGGCTGCTGGTACAAGCACAGCCCTGCTGCTTGCTGSTCCTCCCCCTCTCCTAATGTAAGGAAGGCAAGCAGGCTGCTTTATAAATTCCATGGCTAAGAGTGGCTGGTGGACCTTTATAACATGAGAAATAATTGTATTGCTTTTAATTGCTTTATAGYCCCTGTCTCCTGGAGACCTGCTGCTGCTGCCAAAGCACTCTGTGACTGAAGCCAGGCTTCCAAACAGCTGGATTTGGCAGGGATGGGAGGGTAAAGCCAGCTCAGCAGACAGCAGCTGGGGAGCCTGCTGGTGCACTGCCATTAATAAATCATAATGGGGACTCAACTCAGAGGCAAGGTTCAAACAGACCATTGGTCCAAAAACTCAGCTGTTCCTGCAGTGTGCCTGCCCAGGGCACAAGGAGCACGGAGAGGTGGGTTAGCAGTGGGTGTCTGCAGGCTCCTGACCCTTCTCCTGACTTCTGTACATCAAACCAAACACACATTTGGCTCTGCTGGGCCATGGCTGGGAAGGCAGTGAGGGCTGTGCTTCCCTCTGGGGTCAGGCCTGGGACGGGCTGAGGAGCTCAGGGGAGCTGAGCTGGCAGCAAAGGTGGAGAGGATTATCCCCAGCTGGGTTTGCTCTCTGCTCATTGCTGGAGAAGAGAAATCTGCAGGTCTGGAGCTCATACACCTGCTGCTTCCTGGGCAGGATCAGTGTGACAGATTGCACAGATACCCCTTCCTTAAGAGCATTCCCTGGAGCTACAGAGGCGTGGGATGGTGCAGCACAGGGTCAGTGCCTCTGCAGGGCAGCCTCTGTGTGTGTGTGTGTGTGTGTGTGTGTGCTGCTGCCCAGTGGTGCAGGTCTTGTCCTCATGCCTGGCAGGCCAGAGCTGTGCCTGGCTCACATGAAGTTGGCTGGAGGGCCCTTTCCAAGGTGTGTGCGCTCAGCAGGCAGCAGGACACGGCATGGAGCTCTTCTGGGTCTATGGGATGCTCACRGGTGTGATCCCATTCCAGAGAGGAGGTGAGAGCGGAGGCAGCACCTGGAATTTCCCCTTCTCTGCTGCTGTCAGGGTAACTCCCCTGATGAGGCAGTAAAGCTCTGCAGGGGCCCAGCAGTGGGACAAGAAGAGCTGCAGAGCCCCAGCCRGGAGCCCAGGGGTTAACTCTGCACCACAGGGCTTGAGTGAGCCCAGGCTTGAGGGACAGCCCAGCACAGAGCAGCCTTCAGACCAAACAAAGTACCTTCTGCTGGGCTGGGGCACAGATAAAAGATCCCATGGCATTTCTTGTGTAGCTTGGAGGAGACTGCCAGTGCTGAAGCTGAAGTATCTCTGCCAACAAACAAAACTGTCTTTAAACTCTGAGGCTGTGTGTGAGCTATTGTTGGGGACATAATGGCTTCTCTGTTTCCCTGCACAGTCATTGCTCTGCAAACACACCACTGGTCTCTTTTAAAAGTGGTTGAGTGTGAATTAAGTTATAGAACCTGGAAAAAGGTTTCATCCATTTCCTTTTACTACCCTCAGCTGACACTTGTTTACAGAGCAGCACATACAGAAGATTTACAGCTGCTTTACCTGGATGGAGATGGGCATCTTTAGTGCTCAGGCCGAGACTCACAGATCCAGGGCTTGGACAGCAAATGTGTCCAAATCCCCTGGTTTAAGGCAGGGGGTGAGGCTGGGGGGGGGCTGCTTGCTAATCACCCCCCTCTAAGAAAAGTTTTGGTTTGGCTGGCCTGGCCTGTTTCCTTCATTTAGCTCAGGGCTGGCACACTCAGTGCTGCCTGACCCTGAGTGTGTGGCTGCTGCAGGGCACTGAGGGCTGCTCTGCCTGCTGAGCTCCCTCTGCCTTGGGCTGCTGGGCACCCACACTGGGCTTGCTGCATCTGTTCTTCACCACAGCTCCGTGGACTGGCTTTTCTCTGAGGATGGCAGATGCTCTGGTAAGGTAAAGGACATCTTGGCTGTTGTGCTGAAGTTGGGGTAAAAACCCAGAGCTGCAGTACAGAGGGGGGAGGTGGTCTCTGATGGCAACATGATTAATTTAGGTCTATTTTGCTGGAATGGTCTTGYAATGGGAAAGAAAACGGGTCAAAGAGTAGCTGTTGAAGCTGTATTTGCTGAAGTGCCTGTCCCAGCAGGGTGGCAGTGACTGTCCATCCCCTCAGTAGCTCTCTGCTCACCCCTGTGTGCACCCAGAGAGCTCCTGGGGTTCCGTGCTGGCTCCCAGATGGGCTGCAGCCCAAGAGCTGCAGGACTGGGACCCSTGGGGCCCTGAGCACTGGCCTGGCCCTCTGGGAGTGCTGGGCTCGCTGGGAGGGTGGCCAAGGGCCCAGGCAGGAACGGGTGCTGTGCTCACGCTGCAGCTTTAGCCAAGGCTGATTCCTGATGGTGTGTTTGGCACTGGTCCTTGGCAACCTTCCAGACACAGACTCCTCCACAGACATGGCATTTAAAAGCAGATTATGTGAAGTTAAATTTTTTAATRTTTTAAATATTTTTTTTTGTCCTGAAGATGATGTCAGCCATGACTAACAGCAGTTGTGTTCYGCTCCTTGGATTTCCCTTCTCACCTCTGCATCTGGAGGTTTCTGTGCTGTTTCCTGCCTGCTCTAAGGCAGCTCTTACCCGGGTGATGGTTGAGGATAGGAAAGGAGGTGGCAGCAGGGCTGACCATCCTGTCTCTCCCCACAGGAAGATGAAGACACGCTGTGTGGTGGTGGCAGTGGTGGCTGTAGCCCTGCTGGGGCTGGTGCTGTTCCTGGGGCTGTTCTTTGGGCTGCRCTCAGGGGACACCCACACCTACAGGAGGGCGGCCGTGGCCACCGACGCGGGGCCCTGCTCCATCATCGGCAGGTACCCACTGGGGGCGCTCACTGGGGTCCCAGCAGGAGGGAGGAGATGAGAATCTTGACCCCATGTCTCAGGAGGCTGATTGATTATTTTATGATATATATTATATTAAAAGAAAATGATATATTAAAACTATGCTATATATATTATATTAAAAGAAAATGATATATTAAAACTATTCTAAAGAATAGAAGAAAGGATTTCATCAGAAGGATTGAAAGGAAAAACGGAATGATAATAAAATCTTGTGACTGASCAGAGTCCCAACACAGCTGGACTGTGATTGGTCATCAAGTAGAAACAACTCACATGGACCAATCAAAGATGCACCTGTTGCATTCCACAGCAGCAGATGATTATTGTTTTTCTTTTCCTCTGAGGCTTCTCAGCTTCTCAGGAGAAAAAATCCCAAAGAAAGGATTTTTCATACAATATGTCTGTGACAACCCACTCACTGTGCCCTGCACTCATTGGCTCTGACAGCTCTGGCATGAGACACAACTGCTGCTTCCCCAATGTTCAGGTGCCATCCCTGCAGTTGCCCAGCATGGATAATCAATCCTTCATCTCCCCAGAAAGAGGAGAGCCTAATAAACCCCAGGCTTTTACCATGCTTGACCAGCTTTACTGCAGCTGCTCACAGACAACATAGCAGGCAAAGATTCCTTGGATCCATTAACAATGAGAACGAGAGTTTTCTTTCTGGCTCCTTTAAAAAAACCATTTATTGAGATATCCTTCAGTTCTAGTCTCAGGTGCTGCAGATTTAAGGCTCCTCAGAAAACTGTAATTTCTTCTGACAGTGTAATGAATGTGTGTGGAATGTCTGTCCCCACATGTGCTCTGTCCCATCTTGCTGTTTTCAGGCTGGTTTGGATGTGTCTCTGACGAGGGCACACTGAGCACTAAGGGTCTGCTCTCTCTGGTCACAGAAGCTCAAAGCTTCCTGAGCAACTTATAGGCTGGGTGTGGACAAATGTGCCTCAGAGAATGTGTCCTGCAGTGCTGACAGGGAGCTGAGGCACTGTCACATGTCACCTTCCCTTCTGCTGCACAGGGACATCCTCAAGCAAGGAGGATCAGCGGTGGACGCCGCGATCGCAGCCCTGCTGTGCGTGGGACTCATGAATGCTCACAGCATGGGCATTGGAGGGGGCCTCTTCTTCACCATCTACAGCAGCACAGGTAAGGGACAGGCCCACACACACCTGGAACAGCTGGACAACTTTATCTAAGTGATTTATCCTACCTGAGAGAAGGTGAATGATGCTCACAGCCTCTGGGGGAACGGCAAAAATAATTGCCAAGGAGCTGGCTCACACTGGTGAGTCCTCCAGCAGAGACCATGGCTGTGTGCTGAGTCCAGAGCTAAACATCATCTCCCTTGCTCTGTCCTTAAAGGAAAAGTGGAAATCATTAATGCAAGAGAAGTGGCTCCAAAGAAAGCAGCGGTGGGCATGTTTGGGAACAACACACAGCTCTCTCTGAAAGGTATGGCAAAGGCTGCTTYCCTGCCTGGGGGGGCCACAGAGCTCCAGCATTCCCTGCTACCAGCACACCTACATTGAGAACATTTCTTATGATTGGTTCTTGCCTGCCTACAGGATTTCTCACCTAGAAATATCCTCTTACACAATTTGCAAACTCTGGCCTGACAAAGAAGCTAAAACCAATGCCCTTTAAACTAGTCAGGGACCCCATCACAATCTGCTTTCCACATMATGAAAAATCAGGTGAATGCAAAGCACTGAGTTTGATATGTTCCACAAGTGCCATCTTTGCTTTCCMCCTCTTTGAATAAATCTTTGTGTGGACCATCTTGGGTTTTATCAGTTCAGGTATCCTCCCTAAATCACTTTTTGTGATGGCTTCAACCACAAGCCCCATTAGGCTTGGGGCCTCCAGAGAAGTTTCCTATCAGGAAAGTATTTTCTAATAAGAAATAGAAAGAAATACTAASTAGTTCTCTTCATGATCACTCTTCTAAGCAAGAGGGAACAGCACCTTGGAGGGGGTTTGAGCAGTGTGTTGAACTTCCAGGAGATGCAAGTGAAAACAGGATTGAAGCAAACAGCAGCATCACTGTGGGATGTGGAATCAGCCTGTTCCAGTTGTAGCCACAATGCTGCAACAAAGTTTTTGGTTCAAGTACATCACAGTCTGTGTCCTCTCCCATGACAGCTTCTGTGTTCTGAGCAGCTTTGCTCTGGTACAGAGCCTGCACAGGGAAATGACCCAAAACTGGAGCTACCAGCAAGAGGACTGAGGGGTTTCAGTGGTTCAGAATACACAGGCACAAATGTCAGASCAAATTATTCTGTTAATTCTGTTAATTCTCACAAGCTGAGCAGGTCACAGCACACACAAGCCCTGCCTAAAACCAGGGCTGGCAGAGATGCCTGCCCTACCTCCTGCTCCATCAACCACTTTCTTGTCTTACTGTGGGAGACTTAACACATTCCTTTTCTGCTCCAGGAGGACTGTCAATTGCTGTTCCAGGAGAAATCCGTGGCTATGAGCTGGCTCACAAACGGCATGGCAAACTGGCATGGAGAGATCTGTTTCTGCCCAGTATCAAGCTGGCAAGAGAAGGATTCCCTATTGGGAAAGGCCTTGCTGCAGCCATCAAATCAAAAGAGGAGGCAATTGAAAGCAATCCCTTGCTGTGGTAGGTAGAGCAGTTGCTGTTCTATGCAGAGAAATTTGGGGTGGCTGCATCCCATCTGGTGTTTGTGCAGTGCAGTGTCCCTGAGGAGTGCATCCCCTGCAGTAACCAYGCTCACTGTGCCTGCTGCTGTCACTGCAGATCCCTAAAGGTGCTAAATCATGGGGAATGTTCAGTCCTGACCTTTAAAGGGGGAGAAATTCTACTCCTGAAGCCYGTTTGTCTGAGCAAGGTGGAATTAGAGTACGTGCTGGGATCAGCCTGGCAATGGCAATGGATTTTCTGAAACCCTGCTTTTCCTCATGCTGTGAGTGCACCGAGCTGATCCTGCCTGCATTTGGAGTAATTGCAGAGTCTCCTTGARCGTCTCATCTGCTGTCAGGCAGGGGGAATTTGGATCATCTCTTACTCTACAATCAGCCTTCCTCAGCCAGTGCCTCTGACCATCCACCTCTAGCAAGGRCTTGGAGCATGAAGGGTTTTAAATACTCCTCACTTCTTACAGTCAAACCCTCAGTGTTTATGTCCAGCCCTGCTGGAGATCATGCTTAATTCTCTCTTTTCCTTAAAATCTCTGCCAGCTGCAGGTTTGTTTCCTATCTAATTGGTAATGTGCACCCTGGCCTGTCTCCTGTCCTTCCATCAGGCAGGTCCACAGCAGCACAATCATGATCCATCATGAGGGAGCTAGAGAGAAAATAATCTACCTTAAAGTGATCTGTTAAACAGGGACTGAAACTCTTCTGGATTTACTGGAAGCTTTGAACGTCATAGTTTAATAGGCTGTGCTCTGAACTGCACTGCTGAGTTCAAGGACTGTGGCCCCTCCTGTGCATCTTGAGGCCCTTGTTGGCCCCTGGGGTGGGCAGGGAGGGTGGTGCTGAGGTGCAAATCCCTGCTGCAGGCTCCATGGAGCACACTGAGCATGAGGAATTGCAGGTCAGAAAGCACTGCTCAATTTTATGTCCCAGTGCCAAGATCTGAGGAGCCCATGGCTCAGGCAGTTTCCTTCTCTCCAAGAAGCACCAAGCATGAACACTCGTGCTGCTTCAGCTGCCACAGACACACATAGKTCTGAACTTACCCCTCGTATCTGATCTTCTCCATCTCCTTTCTCTGCTAGTGAAGTGTTCTGCAAAGGAGGGAAAATCCTGCAAGAGGGTGAAACCATCAAGATGCCCAAACTAGCCAACACCTACGCCACCATAGCCAATGAAGGAGCAGATGCCTTTTACACAGGAAGCCTGGCAAAGCAGATCATTGCTGACATCGACAATGCAGGTGAGAACCAGGACACCCTTCCCAAGCAGCAGGAGTGACCACACTGCTCAGAGCCCCAGGAGGAGCCAGTGATCTGCAGAAGCCTTGGGAGAGGTCAGGTCTGAAGTGCTGCCTCTGAGATCTGGGGCAACAGGACATCCAAAAGAAGCACTTTGACAGATGTGTTTGAAACTCAGAAATGGAGAGTGTTTGCTGTGCATTTCTGTACCACAGAGCCTCCCAAGTGTGTGCAGCTCAGGCTGTTCACAGAGCCTGAATCCCACGAGTTTGAGCCTAAAACGTTCCATCCGTGGTGCTCCTGTGAACTCTGAGCTGTSTGATCCCTCGGCACCACTAGATGGTGGCAGTATCCCATCCTCACCAGCCAGCACTGGCTAGCCTGGTGAACCTCCTGAGAGTAATTCACTGGCTTTATTTGTGGTGGATAATTACTCACTCTCTCCCCCTTCAGATRAGAAAGGTAAAGGAACACTCAAATTACTCTCCCTGTGGGGTGCCACAAAGCATCTGCACCCAAAACTGCCTCTTCCTCCCGTAAACAGAGTTCCTAAGGGCATTTTGTAGCCTGACACTGCTGGTGTCCTTTGTAAAAAAGGATGGATCACCAGAGTTGTGGCTGCTGTAAATCAGCCCAGCTTTGTGCTTAGACTATCTGAGCCTGAGGTGGATCTATCAAGCAGTAAATCTCCTGGGCACACATCTTTGCTTTCCTCACCTTCTTACTTTTTGGATTTGTCCATGCTGTGATTCACAGTGGTGGAGTATGACCTCCCCTTCCCACCAGAGATCACATAAACCCACATCTCTAGTTTCCTTCTCTTTCCAGGGGGAATTGTCACATTGGAAGACCTGCGGGACTACAATGCCACAGTGATCGAGGACCCCATACAGATCAAACTCGGGGAGTTCACCCTCTACACACCCAGTGCCCCCCTAAGTGGCCCAGTTCTGGCCCTCATTTTGAACATATTGAAAGGTGAGAGTGCCACAGAGCAGTGCCCCACAGGCACAGGAGCTGGGAGAGCTCCAAAGACATCACCTTGTTTGGGGGAGCAAGGCCTCCCTGAGAGGCCTCCAGCAGGTGAGAGGTCTGAGAGCCCAGGAGAGATCAGAGGTGCAGGAACATTCCTCCTCTGCTGTAAACGCAGGGATGTTGCCTTCCTACCTGAAATACAGGTGCAAGAGGAAAAATGTTTTCCTGATGGGGGAGCTTCCCTGATACTTGTATGGCTGGAACCTAACATGTGCTTGAGGCTTCTTTGGAAAGCACCTCTGCCAGTACAAATTCTGCTGGTGACTCCCAGAGTGCTCAGAACTACCAGAGCTCCYGAGTTCTCCATGTGGAGATGAGGACAGTCCAGTGACTGCGTCTCTGTAGAGACTGGGCTTAGAGGTTCTACATTTGACACAGGTGCATTAGCAATCYGTGGACCCTGTGCTTTGTGTTCACAGTTGCTTGTGCTCTGTTGCCAGGATATAATTTCTCTGCTGCCAGCATCAGAACCGTGGAGGAGAAAGGTCTGACCTACCACCGCATCGTGGAGGCTTTTCGCTTCGCCTACGCCAAGAGGACTCTGCTGGGAGACCCAAAATTTGTCAACATCACAGAGGTACCTGGCAAAAGCCTTTTCTTTCTGCAACACCAAAGTTGACTGGAACGTGGCTTAAAGCTTTTGGGTGACTCCACTTTGTCAGGCATGCTCTGTGCCACTTGCTGTGACAGGCACTGAAACAGCTCTGAGTCAAAAGGTGATGTCCCATGTGGCTCATGGCTGAGCTGTCAGGGCTGTAAATGGAGGAAATMCTTCCTGCTGTAAGGAAAAGCAAACTCCTCAATTCACCAGGAGAGCTGGAGTACGTTTAGGTCTAACCCTATCTGTTTTATAGTGTTTGAAGCCTTATTCACTATTCCCAGCATCCTTGTGGCTCTCTAACCAGACTTGCCTGTAGTAAARTGGAGCAGCAGATGGGAAGGGATGAGACTGCTTGTCCCAACTTTGTGCTTTACTTCTGCAAAAGCAGCAGACTCTGAGCCCAGCCCAGTTTGATGAACACAAATTTTCAACTTCCAGAGCTCTGGTCAGACCGTGCCTTGTCCCTGTCCCRTCCCATTCCTCTTGTCCCTGAAGCAAGTCTAGCCCTGCTTTCCTCACAGCAGTCTGGAGGCAGCTTTCCATGCACTGCAATAATGGATATTGATCAACTTCTGCACAAAGGGRTGACTTTAACAGCTGCTCCTGTGACAGCTTAAAATGATCTTTTGGWACAGTGTCCATCTTCCAAGAAGGAAGACTGTCTCCATGATATTTTACAAAAAATCCTTTTGCCAGGATTTTTTTCTCCTGAGAAGCTGAGAGGCCTCAGAAACGAAATGTGAACAATGGTTATCTGCTGCTGTGGAATGCAACAGGTGCATCTGGGATTGGGCCATGTTGGTTGTTTCTAATTAATGGCCAATCACAGTCAGCTGGCTCAGACTCTCTGAGAGTCACAAGCTTTTGTTATCCTTCCTTTCCTTTCCTTGCTAACCTTCTGATGAAATCCTTTCTTCTATTCTTTTAGTATAGTTTTAATATATAATTTTCTTTTAATATAATATATATCATAAAATAATAAATCGGCCTTCTGAAACATGGAGTCAAGATTCTCATCTCTTCCCTTGTGCTGGAACCACCACAGGAAGACCCTTGGGGGGAAACTAGCCTCACTGCTGGGATTTGCCACTGTTGTGTGGTGTAAAGTATGGGATAACAGCCTCATGAGTGTGAAAAACGCCAATCACTTGTTTTTAAAATTTTAAAAGTTTAATAGTAATAAAATGGTTATAAAAATAGTAATACAATTAGAGTAATAATAATTTGGACAATTTGAATTMGAACAATATGAGACAATAGARAYAAAGAGTTATGGACAGTCTGGGTACCTTTTCTGGGCAGCACGAGCCCGAAAAAGGACMCMCRTTAACAAAGGATTAACCCTTAAAARCARCAGCCTGTTGCATATTCATACACTTCATATATGATGCGTAAATTCCATTCMAACACAGGATTCTGTCTGGTYAKWGTYAACTTCTTCCTCTGAATCCTAACAGCACCTTCGAGGCAGGAAGAAGTTCRTTTCTCCTGATAAGGGGGCAATAAATTCTCTTTCTCTGAAAGATTCRGGYGTCCTGKGGCTGCTRTCTCACTGCGAGTCCTTTCTTTAAAAAAAGTATCCTACATAGCATCGCTTCTATTTTAACATTTTTTATAACCTAAAACTATATTTAACACAGTACCTAAGAGAATTAATACAGCATTACTTTCTAACACAACACATAYAATATTMATTTTAATTTTTGCRAAAAGCCAATCATAAAATACATGCATTTTTCACATGAGTACGTGTCTCAATGTGCTGAGTGAGTGCCCTGGGTTTCTCTGGCAGGCAATCAGGAACATGACATCCGAGTTGTTTGCAGACAATCTGCGGAGGAAGATCACAGACAGCACCTCGCACCCCGTGGAGTACTACGAGCCCGTGTACTACACTGGAGACAATGCCGGTACATCCCACGTCTCCATTGTGGCTGACGATGGCAGTGCTGTGTCCGCCACCAGCACCATCAACCAATAGTAGGAGCTCAGACATTCCTTCCCTGTAGGCCTTTGCCTTCTTCCTAGTGCTGGTTCTGGGTGTCAAACCCCTCTGAGCTGTCACCYCTGGGGCGGGGAGGGGTCAGTGCTGCTGGGGATGGGCACTTCTGCTGAGCCTGCAGGGCAGTGCTCAGCACTGAGGCCTCTCTCAGTGCTTGTGTCCTCTCTCTTGTTGAATTCCACCACAACGTTGGCTGCATCTGGATCTTCTCATAAACCAAGCTCTTGCTGCTGGTTCTGATTTCCCAGGCTTTTGGAAGGAATTTGAGCTAATGCAGCTGGCCTGGAAGTGCAGTGTTTGGCTGTGAGTGCTGTCAGAAAGAGCTGTGCTCACACATGTGGCCTGGAGCCAGGGTGTGAAGCTTATTTTTATCCATAGAAAATGTCTCCAGCTTGACACATGGAAGCAAACCCCCAGTCACTCCCAAATGTGCCAGCCTGGGAGCTGTGCTGCCTCTGAATGGAGTGCAGTGCTGCCCACCTGGAAGGGGCAGTGGTGGTACTGAGGTGCTGTGCTGGTTTTCCCCATGGGATCCTCTCAGGGGAGGTGTAGCAAGGGCTCTGGCCTGCCTTTCCTCTGTGTGTAGCTGTGTACTCACAGTATTAACTGCTTCCTTCCCCCTAGGGGTGACAGAAAGTCCTTTACAATGGGAGGGAGTGGAGCATTMCTCCAATCAAATCCCAGGTTTCACACTGCAGTAAATTCAGCTGAAGCTCTGCCTAGATTTGCTGTGGGTTTGACCTGACTTTGACAATTTGTTTTCTCCAGCTTTGGCTCTGATGTACGATCCAGTGTGAGTGGAATCATATTTAATGATGAAATGGATGACTTCAGCTCACCTTACATAGTCAATGGATTTGGGATCCCTCCTTCTCCAGCAAATTTCATAGCTCCAGGTAGCTGTAAACTGCATTCCTGACTCAATCTTTTGGCTGCATTGTGCGTGCTCACAGTGCAGCATCTGTGCCACGGGACACAGGCCTGGGACCTGCAGGGGACAGGGGTGGGAGGGAGCCAAGAAGGAGCTGAGTGCAGGGGATGGTGGGATCCCCAAGGGCTGAGCAGGACACGAGCTGAGTCAGGAAGGTGGATACTGAGCCTCTGGGCTTAGATGTGGAGCAAGAGCTGGAAATTGTGAGCTGCAGGTAGAAAGCTGAGCCTCTGTGTTGCCTCTGTGTCCCCAACAGGTAAACAGCCAATGTCCTCTATGTGCCCCTCCATTTTGGTGGATAAAATGAAACAGGTGAGGATGGTGGTCGGTGCTTCTGGAGGAACAAAGATAACTACAGCAACAGCACTGGTAYGTGAGGGTGTGGGCAAATGGGGCAAAATGGGAGAGGCAGCATTTGGGGGGACACCCATCTGCACCTGTGACAGGATCATGGCTGTGGCTCCCTGCTGGGGGCCAGGGGCTTGCAAAGGAGATTCCTGCCTGGCATTCTGAGGGCCAGACCAACACCAACTCCTGCCAGGGCTGCAGAAGGTCTGCTATTAAACTGCCCCCTTTAGTGACTCCAGTGCCTCCTTTAGTGGCGTTTTCTCTGGCAAGTTGTTCTTACCACTTGCACAAGATTTGCTTTGAGTTCTGTTCTCTGCATCTCCATGAGCCTATTTCCCTCGTTTAGAGTTGTTCCCATCCAACATCCCAAACTTTGGACCAAAGTCCCACAGAGAAGCTAAATAAGAACTCAGCTGAGGCGCAGTGTCAGGCAGGGCCTGRCAGGCAGGGTGTCTGTGAGCTGCTGTGGCAGCAGCACCAGGCTGGACCTGGCTTTGTGGCTGAGGTAGAGGAGAAGTCTGTAAAAACCACTATAACCAATTTCCTAAGCCCTGGACTCTGAGTGTTCTCACTTCCCAGCAGCTCCAGCGTGCAGTTCAACGCTGCAGAGATGAGCCAGGCCCAGGGGAACTGGCTGCACAATAGCAGGAAGCTGTAGGTGTGTTTGCTGAGGTGACTGCTGTGTGCTTGGCTCCAGCCACCATGGCTTAGGGATCTGATCCTTTTGCTGTGTTAATTTTGGTCACTCATGGTTTCTTTGTGTGGGAATCCTCCTGAGCAYACACAAGCTGCAGTGGACCTGTGTTTTGCTCAGCCAGGAGAAGAACCACTGAAAGCCACATAACCCAGAAATGGTGCCTTTGGTGTGCCCTGTGAGCATCCTTGAGGCACCTCTGCCTGTGTGCCTCCAAGGGTCAGGCTTCTCTGAACACAGTCACTGACATTAGGGCTTTTTGCTTCTCACAGACAATCATGAATTCCATGTGGTTTGGTTATGATGTGAAGAAAGCAGTGGAGGAGCCCAGAATTCACGATCAGCTGTTTCCCAACATCACGGAGCTTGAGCAGGAAATAGAGGAGGTTGGTCTCACCAGAGCCATAMATGAACTTGTAGGAGCTGGGCCCCTGGTGCTGGGAGGGCAAGCACTGTGGAAAACCATCAGGTTTGGCCAAATGTTCCTAGGTGAGCAGCAGTAAAGCTGGTACRGGTCTGGTGTTGGGTCACCATAAGCTGTGCAAAGTGCACCTTCAGTCTCAGCCACAGAGATGTGAAGCCATTGAAGAGTGACTTGTGTCTGAAACTGAGCATCTGCTTGCAGTGATGCTTGGCACAAAGGACTTGCAAAGCAGCAAATCACATCAGGGCCCAGACCAGCCAGCAGTCTCAATCCAGTCAGTCTCAGGGAATTGTCCTGTTGTGTAACCTCATGATGAATCTGGAAGGCCTGGCCCAGAGCCAGCAAGGGGGGATGCCCAGAGGGACCTGGGAACAGACTTGAAAATAATTCACAGTAGAGATGTCAGCACAGCACTGTCAGCTGGAGAGCTGATGGCAAGGTCTGCCTTGCTCTCCAGACCTCTCACCTGAGCTGGCAGCTTCATTCACCCTGGGCACCTGCACATCCCCAGAGGCTGAGGCRGGCACAGGCTTTGTACATCTCTCATGCCTCTGTATCTGCCTCTTTGTACCTATCTCATATCTCTGTGCCTCTGCATTTGGGAAAACAGTCCTACRTAATGCAGTTTTACCAAACTCTGCAGAAGTTCCTCTGTTAAGAAGCTCCTTATGAAGGAAGGAGCTGAGGTGTCTGCCAGCACTGGGGAGGATGCCCTGCTCTCTGCAAGTCCTGTGTTCTCCAGCACTGCCAGACAGGATCCTCAGTCCTGGCTGTCAGTGTGTGAATATCTGTGACCAAGAATAGTATTGGTAACCCACACTGAGCACCACACGCATCAAATTCGGAATTCCACTTCTTCAAAAGTGGGGCATCCCAGAAGGCAAAGGAAAGAGGAGGAACAACACAGCCCTATGCAACACAGGCCCTGAATGCCAGGCTGGTTAT
>JACDOX010000017.1:0-16047 GCA_014549065.1 Cardinalis cardinalis
CAGCCTCCAGCCCATTGGTTTTTGTTGTCCCCATGATTGTCACCTTTCTCCAGACAGCCAGAGCACCACAGCAGCCTCCAGCCCATTGGTTTTTGCCGTCCCTGTGGTTGTCACTTCCCTCAGACAGCCAGAGCCCTTTGTGCCACACAGCCCTGTGGGCACAGAGCCCCACCACTGATGGAAAAAGGATGAAGCCACAGAGACTCATTATTTAATTCATTTCAGTCTCCATCAGAGACCCTCCACAGTTCTGTCCCAGATGACCCCAACAAACTCCAAGACAAGAAACAAGATCATGAGGGAAGGAGGGAAGGAGCCTCCAGAAAGCAGGGAGCTAGGTACAGAAACAAGGGTGGCCAGTCCTCAGCTCAACCTCTGCATTCCTCAGCAGACCTCCTAGGASAATTCTCCAGCAAGGTGGCACAAACCAAACTCATCCCCTCTGGAAACAGAGCAAAGCTGAGGCCAGCAAGGTCTGGAAAGGCCAGGTACCACCAGCAGGGTTTTTAATATTTTGTGGACAGCAAATGAGACATTTTTGGAGAACAATTATGAAAAAACTCACATGTTATCATTTAACCTTCTTCCTCCAGTCCTTGTACCGGCATCCACCTCTCACAGCACATGTTGCAGTTGAGATGGCCACGATACACAGAGTTTCACCTAACAATTTCAGAAAGCTTCAACCACGCAGAGTAACATCTTACCACTTCAGAAAGCTTCAAGYGTCTGCTCTTTCTTGGTCTTCAGCCCAACCTTTTATACCCTCATGTTGATGCACTGCACCTGTGTGCCCTCTGTTCCCTGTGTGATTGGTCAGTGCACCCGAGCACTCCATGGCTCATTAATTTCAATATTATTTACCTTCTTTTCACAGCTATACCCATTGGGGATGAGGCTCACAGCCCCACCCCCAATTAGCACAAACCCACAGTTCCACCAGTGCTCCCTTCCATCTGAATGCACAGAGAACTTCAGACTCCATGGAGTGGTTGGAAACACTGTTCACTTCTACCTGAAAATCCACACAATTCCTGCTCCCTTTTCCAAAATCTGACAGTTTGCTGGAAGGGTAAGAAGGGAAAAAAAAAATACTTTCCAAAGAGGCAGGAGTCTGCATAAAAATGGATACAATTCTGTAAAACCTCACATTCAATTTACTCTGAAGCAAATTTTAAGTAAATAAATCTCTTTCCATAAATTACTGCTGYGTGCTACTGGACACAGCTGCCGTTGGGGTTTTTTTGGCAGGCTTCTCATGAAACAAATATAAAAATTTATTTGGCAGCTCCAAGTTAAAAGAATAGTAAGTTTTATTTTGATTATGTGCTTCAGAATGACATTCACAGRCTGTCCCCATCACAGGCATCTGGCATGCCTGGAAAAGCAGCCTGATGTGTGCTGGCAGCCAAAAACCTTTGCTCATGCCCACTCCAGCATTCATGTGTGGGGATTTTGGTGGAGAGGGTGCTCTGTTTGTTTCATTTTTATTTTGTTTTCTTAAAATAAGCAGGAGGATTTTCTCCCTGTAGTAGAAATTCACTCATACCATTCCAGGTATTTTGCTGTCATTCCAGTTCCACCCATCAACCAACACAAACAGCTTTTCAAGTATGCTCAATTGAAAAAAATCTCACTTATCTGAGCCATCAGTCAAGGTTTGGTGCCMTGAAAGCCCTAAAATTCAGTAGCAGATCCCCTCGAGGTGGGATGGAGACACAGAATTCTGAGGGTTATTTATGTAGTTTATCCTTCATTATATCCTCTCCCTTCGGAAATATATTTACAGAGAAAAAGCCTCCATAAAATTCTGAAATTTTAGCACTAGGCTTCATCTTAGAAAATTTGCATTACAGAAATAAATTAYTTTAGTGGCACAGAGTTCTGAGGGAAATTTCTTTGTCAAATGCCATAAAGCCAGGAAGTTTCCCACAGTTGTCTTTAATAACCCTTCCTGTAAGTCTCCTATCACTCAGCATCATACCCTGACATCACCATGTCCCTGTCAGAATGATGCAACAGAGTTTGTTCATGGCTCCACTTTTGGACAAAAAGGATATTTTAATCTCATTATCTCCCCATTAACTGATGGTAGCAGAGTCAGATCAACACAGGCAGTACTACATCCCTCAGGTGTCCTGCAGAAATTCACTAAATACTCAAGAAAATATGAATACATATTCAAGAAAAATTAAGGTTTTGAGACTTATAAGGTTTGGTTTATGCTTTTTGAAGAGAGAGAAATATCACAATACACAGCAGTAATTATGATGCAGCCCCAGTTTTTAWATTTTATTGTGGTTCCTGCAATTAGCTAGATACAGCTACTGACATAAATCATGTTATAGCTTCATCATAGTCAAAAATCCATTACCCACTGGGCCACATTGTGAAGGCTATGACAGGATTTTTAAATGCTTGTTTTGTTTAATTTTCTCCCCCAGCTGACAGTTTGTGTCACTGCTATCACCCTTCACTCCTCCAATAGCGACCACAAGCAGTCAATTCCCACATAATACCTGTGAGCACACTCTTCCCTCAATAAATCTTAACATTTGGTGTCCTTCCTGCAGGTTTTATTGCATGGCCTTTTCACTAATCTAGGACTTAATAATAGGAGCTGGCAGCTGCTATTTTTGCAGCTTTCTGGACAAGAGCATAGCTTTTCTCTTGTACCTACTTTATCTGTTTCTTTAAATTCTATTGATGCTATTTTGCAAATACACAAGAAATGAATTGTCACTCCTTTCATTACACTTTTTTTCCAAGTCCACACCCTCACTAATAACTGGTTTTCCATTAAAACAGTATCACATCAATTAGGTAGAATCCTAAAAATCTTTGCCAAAGGAAGTCTTTACACCTCTTTTCCACTAGAAAGCAAAGGAATAACAGGATCTGCTCATTTCTAAGGGTGACCTTCACTTTTAATCTTTTGCCTTTTCCTGGGACACTAAAAATAGGTGGGAACTGTGAATTGCTCAGTGATCTATCAAGAATGAGCTCCTAGAATTGCACAGAAGCCTGGGACAGCCTTTCCCACCAAACCATGAGTTACTCATTAAGGAGCAGTTCCTGGCAACATGGAGTTACAGTCACTGATGGCTACCAAAAATCCCAGTGTTCTGCAACCTTCCTGATCAAACTCAGAGCAGGAAACCTCACAGGACCAACTGCTGACACAGATGAGGGGAACAAGGACATCCTGCTGTCCAAGCTGAGCCTCCCCTGGCCCAGCCTGAGGCCCTTTCCCCTTGTCCTGTCCCTGTTCCCTGGCAGCACAGCCCGACCCCCCCYRGCTGTCCCCTCCTGGCAGGGAGTTGTGCAGAKCCACAAGGTCCCCCTTGAGCCTCCTTTGCTCCAGGCCAAACAATCAACACTTCCCCCATCCTTTTCTTCCTCTCAGTCTCAAATTTTTGGGCATCATTATTTTGTCTCCCTCCTCAACACACACTCTCTCAAATCCAAAAATCTTCCGACTCGGTGCCAGTGTGGCACAATGTGAAAAGGTGACAGCTCATGCCATAAAGGTGACAGTGAYACATGCCAGCAGGTTACATACACCAGGCTTCCCCTGGGAACAGGGAGAGGCAGGAGGAGGAARACCCCATGACCAGAAGTCATGAACTTGCTAAGTGACCAGTGAAGCACAAAAGCGACCAGTGACCTGTTCCTAAGAGTAGTGAGATGAAAAAGAGACATCCCACTGAGAAACACCACTGTTTAGAACAACAAAAACAGGGCAAAATATCTTTTTTTCCCTCTTTTTCTTCTTCCCAGGTTTTACAACATCAGATCCCTCTGCAGGCTGAGTGCCCCACACCTGCAGCAATGGAAAAGCCTGTAAACTGCTTTACCTGGGCTGAAATACTAATCTGGCTAATAATTGCCCAAATGGAGATGRTGTTGAGCTGRGGGTTACAGCAGCTGAAATCAGACAGATCTGGTAGAATATTTCTCCCATTTTAACTCCAAGCTAGGCCTGAGTTTTGTAACTAAAGCTGTGTAGCAGAATCCTATTTATACACATAGAAATTGTCTTCCTAATCTTCACATTTCTTAAAAGAAATCCTACTAGCAAAAATTTCACCTAGAAATGTCTGGAATTCCTCMGAGCACATCATCCATTAWGAAACTCTGTATGTGAGGAAATGGTTCAATTCTGGCCCCRGCAGAAATTTGAATGCCAGGGCTATACTTTAAGCTTTTCAAAATATATGTGAATGCCCTGGGTCTGGTTAAAGGGATGTGTCCCAGACTTGTCCTTCASACAAYCCATGGAATGGTTTGGGYTGGAAGGGACCTTAAATCCCATMCAGTGCCACYCCTGCCATGGCAGGGACACCTTCCACTGTGCCAGGCTGCTCCAAGCCCCAGAGTCCAGCCTGGCCTTGGGCACTGCCAGGGATCCAGGGGCAGCCACAGTTTCTCTGGTCACCCTCACAAGGAGTGTGAGAAACGAATTTGTAATGGATTCTCAAAACTTGTTAGAAAATTTACACAGTCTTGTACATCTGTATGCAAACTCTGAGATAAGGTGTGTTGACTTAGGAAGGCCATGGAATAAAGAAGATATTGCTGAGAGGTTGAACTAGAAATAAGTTGAAATAAGTTTTGAAATACAGCTTTGTAAAAAGACTGGGTATTTCAGAGAATTAGAACTATGCGAAATATATTCTAGTAGGATTATGTGAGGTAAAAATACAGGAATTTCTTCTTAAAAAATAACAAATATGTGCTTAATATTCAAGGAGGGCTCTTCCTCAACAGATACAAAGGGGAACATATAAATAGATTTCAGTGTGTAAGASGAACTCCCCTGGACTGTGCAAGACCTGTCAGAGAAAATGCAGTTCCAATCAATTTTAAATTACAGAAAAACCACTGTGTATTACACCTTGTAAGCATTGTGCTCCCTCCGGGAGARCATGAAAACATTTGTTTTCTCTGGAAACTTTTTTTTGCACTTCTGATTTTATGGTGCTCAAAAATATCCCAAACACATCATATAACCCTTGTGGGACAGGAACAAATTCTAATGACTTTTTCCTTGTGAAGAGAAATTTCAAAAGCAGTCCCCAAAATGKATCAAAATACCTCATGTTGGAAAAAGGACCAAGAGACTTGACAGCCTCTTTCCCTGAGCATCTCAAGGYCCCTTCTCTCCAACATATGTGTGACAAAGTGAGCAGGTATTGAACAGTGTGACAACAATTTTTATTGAGAAACTTTCCCCTTGCCTCAGACAGGAGCTCTGCCACACCTTGGGACAAGGGAGAAAACTCATCCTGCTGCTGGTACCACWAGAGGAGCAGGAGAGGAGCACTTGTAGACACTGCAGCACCGGAAAATATTTGAGTTTTGTGATTGAGGAGGTGAACATGGGGCTGCATCTCTGTCCCTGCARTCTCTGCTCCTGAGGCAGTGGCAGMGGAGTCACTTGYGCTGAAAACCAGCACRCCACCATTKCAAAYACAAGGCTGAYGAGGCTTTTCTACTAACAACCAACATTTCCTGCTTGTGCTGCAGACACTGCTTTGACTTCTGCTCTGCCTGGGCAATTCTGGCCGTCCTCAGATGCTCCTGGCTGTGGCAGACACATTCCATCACCCAAACTTCCCTGCAAAACCCTCTCAGAGAGATTTGGCAGGACGGTAACTGCTAAATGAGCAGCAATCAAGTAGTTCACCCAATCAGTTTTCTAATTCACCACAACTGCTATAAATACGATCCATTATTACTGAATGTAGCTTTTAGGGGGGAAAAATACATGCAAACTTCCTGCTGAAGCTAATCTATGGGAAAATTATACAGAACATCACATTAAAGTCTAAGTAAACACTTTGGCACCCTCCTAATGTATGTGCATAGATTACTGGGGTGTGCTTGCAGGGTAAGTGCCATTTGATGCTCAAATTATTGGTAGATATTTAAAGTTGATTACCCTAGAGGTAAGATATAATTGGTAAACAAGGAATATATACAGAACAACAACATAATAACCACAAGTTGTATTTATTTCACAATTCATTCCCACAATCAGAACAATAGTTCAGTCAAGTTCCTAACTCTAACTTCAAGCTGACAAAATGAAATCAGAAATACCAAGAGCATAATTTTCCTCGGTATGGGATTGGGAGGTGAATRGAAAACCTTACTGGACTTTATTTTCACTTCTCCACAAAATGGATGTAGAAAATAAGAGAATAAACAGAGGAGACAGTGGTGTGCTCCCTCACTTCCTGAAGAGATCCATCCCCTCCAAGGTGTGATGGTGGGACATATTCACCTGGCTGACACATTTAACTGCCCACAGTATTTCTCCTTTCCAGTGTAGGTACGGTGTCTAAACTGACTACCCCATCTGTAATCAGCCCCTGGCTTTTCTCTCTTTTGCCTTGAGATGCCTTTCACTCCACAAAACGATGCAATCCCTGTCTCCTTCCATGTGTTTCCTCTTTATCCCTGTGAGACACCAACAAATGGCTRTGGTTTGGGCTTCCCCATGGATGACCTGAATGAGCCACCACCAGACACAGCATCAGTGTCACCATGCTCCCTGATGGAGTTCTGGAGTTTTCTGTGGAAAAYGGGAGCCCTCATTCCCTTCAACACCTGATGGTACAGCTGGCAGCCAAAGGGATTCTCTGAAAGCAAACCTGAGGTTGAAGACCTTCTATGGTTGAATAATATCCAATAATAACCAAATAATGGTTATTTAGCATTGTGGGTAATAATAAGAAGAATTTAGATAAATAAAAATCATCATCAAAACAAACAAAGGCTATTAGACCATGCCTTGCCCACCTGCTCATGTTTAGGGTGTCTGCCAATAAATGCACAGCCTKGCTGGGTTTGTGTTCAAGGCTTGGCGAAACCTGGCCTAGGGGAARGTGTCCCTGCCCACTGCAGGCCAGTGGAACAAAATGGTTCTTCAGGCCCTTTTTAACCCCACAAATACAAATTATTCCATAATTTGTATGTAGGACRCATCAGGACCTCCCTCATGAGACCACCAGCACACCTCAAACTGGTTTGAACCACAAAGCAGTGATTTTCTAGAGGAGAGTAAACATCTTATTCCCTGCTGGAGGACCTCAGAGACAATTCCCTGCCCTCAGAGAGCAATCTGGGCCTTCCTCACACAGGAGGAGACTCCAGCAGTCAGACAGATGATGCAGTGAAACACTCTGCAAGAGGAGTTGGGTCCTGCTTAAACCCTACCTGGAGCAGCCAGAGAGGATCCCAGTTCCACCAATGGCAGCAGTGGGAGCAGCCAGATGCAGGTGGGAAGTACAGAAATTTATTCAGCTAAGCCATCAAATTAACACAGGAGCAGGGGAAAAGCCATTAACTGGACRAGTGTGGAAAAAAAAAAGTCACAAGACCTACAATTGCAAGGTTCAAGGGCACCACAGAACAAAATGTCTTACAACACATTTTTTTTTTTTAGAAAGTGGCGGCATATTGCAAGCTTGTGTTCAAAAATGCTACTCTACCAACTAAAAAAAAATCAAACACAACTCCTCCAAAAAAGCCAGCTAATATTTACAGACAGAGAAAACACCATGACATTGTAGTTGAATCACCTGAAACAAAAGACATAAACCAGGAATAATTATGTTTTAATGGGGCCCAAGTACTCATTTTAACAACTTCAAGCATCTCATGTACACTTTTGTCTTATAATTTAAATTTCTTATGGTATTAAAAGAACTCCATGTGCTGTACTATAAGGAGAGGAAAAGTGTTTTTATTAAGTATTAATTCTTTTATTTTGGTGGCAGCAAACATCTCAGCCGCCTGTCTTAAAGAGCTGCTGGTGCTCCTTTATAACAGCATTAGAGACRCAGGCACACTGCTTTCATCATTACTTGCTTTTCAAGGCAGCCAAAAGAACTGTGCTCCAGGTAACAAAGGTTCCTAAAAACCCTATAAACAGCTAAGTAAGAGGGATTTGGAATTCAAACAGGAAAATCCTAAACTCACTTAGTGCCTCCATGGCTTAACTTAGCCAGTTGCCATTTCTGAATTCTTCCACTGAAGATACATTAAAAAAAAATCACTCCCTAACACAGCTTTGCCAGGAGCTCAGGCTTTCAAATTACTTGAAATTATATCACAAATTGAGAGCTTGCAAGAAATATGGAGAGATTTGCTGGTAAGTACATGACAGAGATAATGAAAAACCAATGTAATCCAGAAAATCCAGTTCTGCTGAAAGTAAGAAAGTAAGGACAGTTGTCTTCCYAGGAAGATAAAAACTGACAGCTCAAGAAAGAAATAAAGGGGGGAAAAAGTCTTTATCACAAAAGAAGAGTTTTCTGATGTATTTCAAGTACTGAAAAATCTAGGATTTGCTTAACAGCTCTGCTGGCAGATCTCAGCCACAGAACTCAGAAAGATTACAGGGAGTGGTGTCTATCAGTTCACTTTTTTTACATAAAACCCATGGTAGTCCATGTCTGAGCATGGGAAAGGCATCCTGGTGGTGTTAAAAAAGGTACAATTTTACCCTCCCTTTTATCCTRTTACTAAACCAGAGGCACCACTCATGCTGCAGCTCAGCTCCTCATGGCCTGGGAGGTGCTGAGGATTGTTACCCACTGAAAASAGCCCCACATTTATGCCTTGAGGAGGCTGACCTAGAACAGAGTTWATTAATAAAGTAGGAATTCATTAAAAGGCCTGCATGGATCCACYTTGGGCAGCACAAGAGCCCAGCCAGGGCTGCAYCCAAGGTGAACCAAAATGGGCACAAAATGGACACCCGGTCACAGGGTCTGYCACTTGGATCAGTTCTGTTCCATTTSCATCTTGGAGTTCATTGTCCAATTCCATCTTTAGGTTATGAAGTCCCATCCTGCTTGTTTTTCTCTCTTCAGTCCACATTGTTTATGCTCCTGGGCCTGAAATTGGGATYATTTGTCCTTGGTCCCCAGCTAGAGAAGGAATTGTTTYGCCCCCCTACTCTGTGAAGAGAATTAGGGGATTACCATCCCCTAATATGAAGCTCAGACCCACTCACTAAGGCAGTACASAATCTGAAAAATATAAAAGCTAAAACCTGAGGCATCAAAACCATCACTGCACATCCTTGTGATGTTGTGCAGGCTCAAAGAGCAGGCAAATGCACCTCAGGCTGAGCCAGAGGAAAACAGGATTATACAGGGAAATGACTCCTTGGGTTTGGGAAATGATCAGGCCAAGCCAGCAACCAGGGAACACCTCACAGCATCACTGTCTCTGTCAGCCCACCTGCACTTTCACTCTTGGTTTTAACAGCAGTTTACCATGGAATTGTCACAACTGGAAAAAAACCAAACCATATTATGTTTATAATACAAGATAGCTCTTTTCAGCAGTCGAAACCATTTGAGTATTCTGCTCAAAAAGAATATTTTGGATTATCTTTGTGGGTTCCCTCAGCTCTTTTGCTGAGAAGGGCAAGAGCCTGGGCAAGCATAGCAAGAAACAAAAGCGTGATTAAGAGCCCAGAGAGACTCAACATGGYTTCCTTGATAGCAAGGACAAAGGACACTCTGCTCATCCAAAACCCTTCTTTTCCACAGCAAGGATTTGTTGTATCTTTCCGAAGGAGGGACTCTCCTTCTTGTCCTCTCTGCTCCAGTTCTCCACACCAACAAAAAYCCTGTCTCTCTTTTTGCTATTTGGCAAGCAGGTTACCTAAATCAGTATTTTAGCTGGTGCTGGGTATAAAAGATGATGTGCCAAGAGAAATGYTGCGACACTCCCAGAATTCCTCAGAGCTTTCCCTGTGCACACCATGGTGTCATTCTGCCAAAGGGCAGCTCTGGAATTCAGGAAGATATTGCTGTGGAGTCCAAAGGCACAGCAGCACAGACATCATTACATTACACAGAACCRTGGCTTGGGTTAGCCAAGGCAATCATTCAAAGCAGCAGCTCATCAAAAACACCCCCAAGAAGCTTCCAAAGCTCTGTAGCTCCTGTCAACAAGATCCTGCAGGGAAAAACACAAGTGATGAAGAAAAAAAAGGCTCTAACTTTTAGCAGCAGATCAATGAAATACATCAGTACATCTCATCCCTTAGCAGACAACATTTGGCCTCATGGAACGTGCTATTAGACAAAATTGGCAGGAAAACCTCTCCAAAGCACAGGCCCATCACAGCAACAGCTCCAGAGATAAAACTGTGAGTTCTGAGCGAAGCACAGTGTTCTGATACAGAAGATGTAAAGGTGGCTGACAGAACAACAGCTCTGCAGCTGAGGTTTGCATTTCTCCGCCCATCACAAGCCTAACAGYTCCTTCATGTCTGATACGCAATTCAGAGTGATGCAGAAATATGTTAGYTGTAAACAGGTTTTATTTACAGGACACTTGTCTTGTGCCTAATTAAAATTAAAGGAGAAGCTGGGTTTGGATGGTTTGGAAAGAGGTTTGGTCCAGCAGCGCATCACAAGCTCCTCATAGAGCTGAGGGATCTCAGAGGAGCAAGAACATTTTGCTTACATGGGAGCATTAAACATGTTTTACACAATGCAATACAACATTTTACTGCAGTCAAATACATCTCTTGTGGAAAAAGGAGTTGTTTCCCTGCTTTCCTGGAGAAGGCAGGGCCCTGGAAAAAGCCCTGCATGGAGCCAGAAACTTGCAGAGCATCCAGCACAAGCACCAGGATGTTCCTCGCTCCATACTCCAGCACTGCTCCAGCAGCATCTGCCCATCCATTCCTCTGCCAAACATCAACAAAGACAACAACTTCCAGAACCCTGCCTCCATTCCAGAGGACTTCTCTGTGACCAAACCCTTCACCTCCCTGGGGTGAAGGAGGTGTGAGGATTTCCAGGATGGAGCACCCTGTGTTTTGTGGCCAGCTGAAAGGCTTCCTCCCCCACTTACAGGCACGACAGCCTTTGCGCTCTGGCTCTCAGGGAAATGCAGAAAGGATTCAGAGGTGTGCACGTTTATAAGTGTTTCAATTCCCAGCAACCAGCCTGGAGAAGTGTTGTTCAGAATAAGTTTGGGGCTGCAGAGGAAAGAAGGAGAGTGCTCTGGCTGTAACAACACTGGCCAGGTGAAACAGAGACGATGCCTTAAGGAAGGAACTTTTGTTCCTGAAATCAAGAGACAATCACAGCTTTTGGCTTCCTGACTTAGGAACAGCCCTGACACCTGGGCATGGAGAGATCCCAGCACCAGGGGACCAATGAGCATTGCTCACTCCTCACCTCCCACAGCCAGTTAAGCGTTACTTACTCCAAGTTGCATTTGTCTCCCCCAGCACAAGCTTTAGGTGATATAAGCCATTATTATCCATCCTCATGGGTTTCACATACAAAATATCTTYATTTAAAGAAAAAAACCTCTTCATGGGAGTGGTAAAACACACTCTGGGTACATCACCATAAGGCAATCAGAGCAGGATTTTGTTTGACAGTTGAGAACATAAAATTATATTGGATGAGGGGAGAACAGTTTTCATGYAGTAATAAAAGCTACAATCTTAAAATAATCACTCCACTTGAATACACCTTCAAAACGTATTCTCATTGAATACTGCKGGTACACAGGGAATTCTTCCTCTGTGCCAGATCATGTCAGGTGTTCAGATTAATAATTTTTGATTTGCTCCTCTTACTCCCACTTTCAACCCAGCAGCAACATATCCCATTATCTGTTTCACACTAATTAGCAGCAACAAAATGCAAGCTGTTTTAACACAGAGCCTCTTCTTGYGTTACACAATGTAAATTGGATGGGCAACACAACTAAAAGGGTGGAAAGGGAGGGAGGGAGGGGGAGAGAAAAAAAACCTGTAAGAGGAGAAAAATCACTTTAAATTCTGAGTGGAGGCAAATTTTATAAAATCACTGAGGTTGAAGAAGTTGGCCAAGACCATTGAATCCAACCTTTGACTTTCTAYCACATTTGAAAAAGCTATATTGGCTTTTATTGCCTTGCAAAATCAAAAAAWTTTCCTAGTTATATTAAAAAGTGCTGTCTAGGCAGATAAAGACCAACAGAAAAACCAAATTATCAATTAACACCACTTGTTGAATCTTGTACTTTAGTGAAACACTAAAATGACTCTTCCACCAGACCTGCCAAACACTACAAGCAGCAGAGTTAATACTAAGAAAAAATCTAAGCACAATTTCTTTTCAGAACCCAGAAACTTTTTGAATCTTTTAGAACCCAGAAAAATTCTGAAACATGAATTAAAAAATACGAGATCAGAGCAGCATGGCAGGCTGAGCTGTCCTTCTCATTCCTTCTCTCTGGAATGAGTTTTCCTCTGAGTTCTCCCTGTGGCAGATCCTCCATCACTGGTGAGAGCCAAATCTTCCCAGTTGTGGTTTAGGTGGTCTTTCCACCCCCTAAAGCATCCACACTCCCGATAAAATATATCATATTTGCGTTTTGCCCGGAATTTCACAGCCATGAGTGGTGCAGTGCTGTGAACACTCACTTTTGTAGGGGGCTTTCCATCAAACTAGCCCCTCATTAGTAGAACAAATGTTAATTAATATTTTCAACTAACGGCCAAAGTCCCAGCATTTTGGGAGTGCAGGCTGTGCCCTGAGCTTGGCTGCTCTGCAGCAGTGAGCAGAAGGCTGCTCTGGCAGGAAAAAAGGGAGAAAAGCTCTGTTTTGTGGTCAGATCCAACAAAATGCTTCCCAAGTGCTGTTGAGGGTGGATCAAAGAGTGAGGGCATCACACAGGTGAGACACAYGTGCAGTGGCTGTACACATGCCAAGCAAAAAATGTCCCGTTCACAGGAGTATAACCCAGGGGAAGACACAAACAGCAGCAGCTGGTGTGCCCCACCACACCAGTGTGGGCTGGGGGACAAAGTCCTGCCCCAGGGGAGAAGGAATTCCAAGTGAAGGATCTGCCACACCTTCAGCAGCCCCTGTGCCCACTGACAGATAAACTGCCAGCCTTCAAACTGCCAGAAAAAGCTGAACAGAAATTCAAGAAAATATCTTAAGGAAGGGAGAAAAAATTATTACCAATACAAAGCCATTCAATAGTACTAAAAAGCATCCAAAAGCAGAGCATCAAAGCAGGACCAGACAGTTTAGTGCACACAGCAGGAAAAGAATCTTAAAATCTCACCCCTGTGCTGTTATTAAGCTACATCCACTGGCATTCATGAGCATGAGACAGTTCAGACAAGAATCAATTTCCCTTCACACTCTTCAATTGAAAAAACAAGTGAATGTTTTCCAAGAGACTGAAAATGAGGATACCAGACTTTTGGGACCTGCCCCAGCTGTCCCCTGCAATATCACCAACCTCCCTCACACTGCCCATGAATTTATCCAATACTCTTTTCTAACTTCCCCTCTCCTGAGCTGCCTCAGTGTAACTGGCACTCTCAGCTCCATCTGACATCCAGAAATTCCTCCTTGTTAGAGRTGGCATCAAGCGGGGCTGATTCCAAGTGGTCAGAAGAAAGAAATGCAGCCAGCAACTGTGGAACCCGCAGYCCAGTTTCTCTCTCACTGAAGATAATTTGAATTTATTTTCTATAGCCAGCTGCAGTTTTCCTTCAAAACGAAGTAAACAAGCTGTGGGAGCTCTACTCCTGTGTCAGGGCTGATCAGAAATACATGATGGGGTCAAAAACCACTGCAGAGATGCTGACAAATGAGAACGGAAATAGAAAARAAAGCATTTAAGCCTGCAGTGAAACTAAAAATGTTGTCTGTGCCACGACCAACGAGTTTGTCCTTGATTCAGCACAGCAGGGAGGGATCAGCTGAGGTTTTAAAGCCTGACAATCTCCAATATCTGTGTTCTTCTAGGCTCTTCCCTTTCATGCCATTCACTGAGTGGAGGGAGGGAGGCATCACAGCACTGGCCAGCACCAGCCTGTTCTGAGCTGGCTGCCAAGGAGCAAAAATTAGACTCTGAAAGATGCCAGTGATGTCTTTATTTGCAGCCCTAAAAGAGATCCAAGAACATCAAATGGAGCATTTATAACTTYGGAGCCCTCAGCAAGCCCTTACAGATGGGTACAGAGAAAAGCTTTGTTTCTCAGAGACTGAGGAGGCTGTTCCAACAACCACAGGCTCTCAGATGTGCTGTCCCCTGTCCCTCTCACTGTGGCACCACAAGGACACACAGGTGGCTTTGCAAGACCAGTGAGCTGGAAGGGCAGACGGGGCTGGGTGAGAGGAAATCAGCTTTCTGCACAGGAGCTTTTGTGGCACAGCACAGCCCTGAGTGGGGGAAGCCTATTTCACAACAGAAATACAGGTCATGGCGTGAAGGCAATGCATCCTCACTCATGTTTTGGGGTTTGCAGACAGCTGGCACCTCCCAAAGCCACCATGGTGCTAAGAACTGAAAYACAATCTAGTTCTGATGGCTGGATCTGCCACACAAGGGTGCAAAGGCATTAATAACATTATTCCACACTTTTAATTTAATCTATAATTCATTCATGCTTTTTGCAGGGTTCAAACAGGAGATGAATGTGAAGTATTTACTGCCTGAAGTGCCGTAAGAACTCATTTGCTGAGACCCACTGAGCAACACCACCTGAAGCTGAGCTGTCATTGATTTTSGTGTCCAGCCCACTTCTCACAAGAACCACAGCTCACCTGTCTCACAGAAAATGCTGTGTCAGCACTGATTGCTCTTTCAGTCTCTAAATTAACTCCAGACCTAATTCTAGATCTTCACAGCTGGCACTTAGCAGCAGCTGCTTTTCTCCCCTCAGCAGCTGGCAGACCAAAGGTATCTTGTGATAGTTCCCCTCTGTGTTATAGGCCCCCAGCACTGCTGAGGGGTCAATTTGTGCTCATCAGGAGCTGTTTGTGCAGCTCTCACGTCACAAGAACTGTCCTACCATCCTCCTGACAACTGCTTTGGTAGGTAATGCCGTCCTAAACCAGAATAAAATGAAGGACGAGAGCAGCCAGCACTCTGAACTGCCTGCCAAGGTGGGCCTTCATCCTCCTCATGCCTTCAAGGCACTGCAGTGGAATAAATTCCTGAAATTTGAGGTTGTTCACTGCTCACTGCAAAGCACATCAGTCAAACTTTTCTGGTTTTTTCCTTCCCTTACAGTAGGAAAATAATAGTACCAGCTAGAGCAACTGCACAGCAGTGTTGGAAGGATTAATTAGCTAATATTTCTACAGTCTTAAGCATGCAGAACATCACAGATGCACAGTGTAATTACTGTTATTAGGTGAGTGATTTCTTTGACTCGTTGGGACAACACACATTTTATCTGTCATCTTTTCATGGCACAGACGTCTGCCACCAGATATTCTCAGCTAAATAGAAACCTGAATATCATGGCCTGAAATAACCACGATGTTGGTTTTTTGGGGTTTTTTTTGCAGGGGGAGGAGTAATTTTTTCCAAGCATCTATTATTTCTCATGAACAAAAAGGGTTAGAAACTCTGCTGATAGCCACAAATCCTTAAAGCTGGCCACAAATGAAGGCCAACATAAGAGGTGCTGACTACTTGCAAAGAGCAGTATCCTCCTAGAAACGATGGTGCAAATTCAACTATGGTGGGTCTGCTTTCCCTGACTTCCAGCAATGTCCAGAAAGGTTTCAGCTGCTGACCAAACCTGCTTTAGAACTATTGATGGGATAAAATTCTCTTSCTCAGGATGTCCTGATGAGGCTGGGATCAGTCAGGGCACTGGAGATTGCAGGTACCATACAACCAAAAGTAAGATAAGCTAAACTACAAGAAAGGGGAYGAGAATTCAGCTTTCTGTGGAAATTCTGGGGGAAAACTTGGGGACAAAGGAGCCAAGAGGAGTGTGATRGAACTGGAAGCTGGACTTGCGTGCMTGTGTCAAGGGTGATGCTAATTCAACGTTAGTAACTTCATACTGCAAGTAACAGATGATTCCAGGATGYTGATAGTCTCTCTCTCAAGCACAAAAACCAGTGCATTTAATGGAAATTTAGGTCAGCACACAACCACAGACACAAGCCTGATGAACACRTTAAGAAACTGTTTAAAGCAATGCTAAGCCAAACAGAAGAAGAAACACAGAGTGTAGAAATGTCATCAAAG
>JACDOX010000017.1:16983-37702 GCA_014549065.1 Cardinalis cardinalis
CCCGGGGACAGCTCGGTGTCTCCCCCAGGAACTCAGAGCAACACAACATCTCCAGGCACTCACCACTGAAATTGGGTTTGGGTGCCTACTTGACTTAGGGTCCAAGCCAACAAAGAGCTCTAAGGCTCAGGGACTTGGGGAGTTCCAAGGAACACSACCTGGCAGACTTTCTTGTCCCAAGGACACACACACCAGCCTGGGTCACACTCTCAGGCTCACAGACAGTGTGTCTGGCAGCAGCCAGCTGGGATCATTGAAATCCACTTTAAGGATAACACCACCATGGAAAGCAGGAGAGCTCAGCACTGTTCTCCCAGCTTCCTGCTCTTCCCAATCTGTCAGCCCCGAGAGCTGCTCCCTGAGCTGATCAGTCACAGCTCCAATTCCATCTCTGCATGATTAGCCAGCATTAGCAAAGCCAAATCAATGGCTTGATTGCAGATTTGCCAAACAGAAGGGCAATGTGCATGCATTAGAATGATGAGGCAATTTGCAACTTCATTACCTCCTTCAGAGACACGTGAGCTTTTACCCTAAAAGTGGCACAGGGATTTTAAATCCTGCTGAACCCTACAGCTGCCCTGGTTTTCCCCACAGGAGCCTGGAGGATTAACAGCTGACACACTGAGGCCAAGCCTGTCCCAGCACCCACAACAGCCTTGAAAAAGGAAAAAAGCCAAAATTCCTTCTGAAGGGAGCAGAAGGCTTCACCTGCAGAGGAGRCCATCCTTGGGGAAGTCTCCTGCCTCCATGGGGCTAGGGGTGAAGATGAGAAGAGAAAGGTTCCTAYTCCAGTACAGCCCTCAGATTGTTATCCAGGATTGATTTCTCAAAGGGGCAGCAGTGAAGTTGCAACCAGAGGTCTGAGGGCAATCCAGAGACTTCAGAGCCTTRGAAGGACTGATTAGGGGATCAGAAGCAATGTTCTGCTCTATCATTCCAGCTTCAAGAAGAGCAGACTGACACCTGTCTGTGAGCTGGGTGTCACCTGCAGAAGTCTGGGGTCTTTGAGCAGAGGTTGGTTTACACAAAATCCATTCAGGCTTGAGCACCTCCTGGCCACAGAGCCCTGGAGGGGCTGAGGGAGCTGGGGAAGGGGCTGGAGCCCCAGGAGGGGCTGAGGGAGCTGGCAAGGGGCTGAGCCTGGAGCAAAGGAGGCTCAGGGGGGCCCTTGTGGCTCTGCACAACTCCCTGCCAGGAGGGGACAGCCAGGGGGGGTCGGGCTGTGCTGCCAGGGAACAGGGACAGGACAAGGGGAAAGGGCCTCAAGCTGGGCCAGGGGAGGCTCAGCTTGGCCAGCAGCAGRAATTTCTGCATGCAAAGGCTGCTCAGGCCTTGCCAGGGGCTGCCCAGGGAGCTTTGCAGTGCCCAGCCCTGGAAGGGTTTAAAAGACTTATAAATGTGGCACTTGGGGACATSGGTTAGTGGAGGGCTTGGCAAGGTCAACTAAACTGTGGGACTTCATGATCTTAAATGTTCTTTCTGACCTAAATGATTCTCCCAGGATACAAAGGCAGCAGACACACACTGGAGTGAGAAATTGGGTGTGCCAGAGTCCCCTTGATCACCAAAAATACAAATACAAACAAAAACATGCACAGGAAAGATGGACATCCCAAGAAACAGCCCCTCAGGAATCCTATCCTCACTCACAACTGACTGCATGCAAACAAACTCCACAGCTACAGAGAGACCAGTATCTTCAGCTAAAGCACTGAAGTTTTGGGAAACTAAAAGCAGTTTTTTGCAAACAGAAAATTATTATTCTTCCTCAGCACTTGTGAGGTGAAAATGAGCAGTTGCGTTCCACTCCAGCCACTGCACGGTTGTTTGGAAGGAACCTCTGGCTTTCACTTTATGTAAAATCCATGGCAGAATTGAGACAAGACTGGAATCAGTCTGCAGTTTGAGCAGCAACCTGCATTTTACTCAACCACTGTGCTTACATTTTTAATGACAGCTCTCCCCTGCATCCTCCTTAAACTGTTGCTCCACAAAAGCCAGGGAAATTCCTGATGTGCCATATAATGGGAGCAGACCTATTGCCACGTGTCACTGTGAAAATCCAGATTGTCTGCTGTGAAAGTAGCTAAAATTACAGCTTTAGCACCTAATGCAAGGTAAAAACATCCATCTAGTTTAAATAATTTAATGGGGAGGAAAAACCAAGCACTTTCCTTCAAAACAACTTGGAAATACCACAGCAGTAAACTTCAACCTCTTTATAGAGTTTTATCTAAAAGCAAAACTAAGAATACAAAGCATGCTTGTGCAGTGCCCTGCATTTAAACACCTGCCTGTGTACGGCTGAGGAATAATTTATTAGGAAAAAGAATCCAGAAAATCATCTTAAACCCCAGAAGAATGTGTTACCCAAATTCTACTCCCCCAGCTCATTGATGCCTATCTGTAAATAAAAGATTGTAATCCAGCTTGTTGCAATTAGGTATCATTATCCTGCTCTGTTTTATGATTTTCTTCATTAATGAACTGAAGTGATTTCAGATATTGATAATTACAGTGCTTGCAAATTTTAACAAAAAGCTCTACAATAAAACAATAATTCAAGCTAATAAACCCTGACCAGAATCTCTCTCTTAGGCATAAATCATCAATTAAGTACCAAGAGGAAGATTTGAATACAACTTTGTAATAATTACTTTCAAATTAGCAACAGAAGGAAGCAGCAACTCAAACTCCAATACTTTGGGGCTTATTTGAAAAATTAAGAAAGCAGCTTATGCAATTGATGCTTTTGATCTGTTTGACAGCTTAAAATCAACTCAATGCCCATGGAAAGGTCTGTGGCTTGTAACTGCACTTAATCCCAGCACAGAGCTGTCAGGGTGAACACAYCTGCACAACTTCTACATTTAACAGGATTTACTCAGCCAAGATATTGATAATGCAAGGTCAGGTCACACTGTACCACACACTRACATCTCCTCCTGTGTTACCCCACTTCTCTGGGTCTTCTGAAAATTCARACCCACAAGTTCTGTCTCTGCCAACTGCTATAGTCAAGCAGATGTTAAAAACAGGCACTGAGAACAGACAGCAAAGTTATTATTTGTTACCACAGTATGAAATGGGCTTCCTAAAACATATCCACAGAGGATGGTTGGAGGAATTAGGATGTTACTGCTGTTGATGTGGAAGCAAACAAGAAACAAAGCAGCCCAGTGAGACTGGAGAGATGCTTGGTTTCATTTCTGCATGCATTGATTTCATTTCTGCATGCATTGATTTCATTTCTGCATGCATTTGAAACACTTGTAGGACCTTAGGAGACTGGTCTCAGGCACCAGCTGGAACACCTGCAGGAGCAGGAGGAAGGTCACCATCATCTGTGGTACAACTGTGTAACTGCTGAGGCAAACCAGCTCTAGAGAAASACCTCTGAACAAGTGAATGCTAAGCTCAAACACACTGACAAGTCAGATTTCCAGTAGCAGGTTGAATATAACTGTACATTTTGCATATTATATTATGGTGAATTACTAGAATAATCACTTTGGAACAGGTTATAGACAGATATTGCAGACAGGCTGAGCTAAAATCTAGATTGCCAGGCAGAGCAGGGATGCTCCTTCAAGGCCGGGGTTTACAGAAAATTTGAAGAGTATTAAATCAAATACTAAGTCAATAAATAAAGTTATAACCATAGGAAGAAAACCCTGACACAAGCAAGGAAGACCTAAGAGTTTTCTTGTGCCATGTTATGTACAAAAAAAAAAATCAGGGTTCATTTTTGGGCTTTTTCCCTTCCTGTGGAATTACAGATGTTTAGGAATACCTTGAGTTATTTGGCTTTATTCAACAAGAGCAACACTGGTGGGAAGGGACATCTCTAAACCCAACCTCCACCACAGCAGCACCAAACTGGATCAATTTTGCCCTTTTTCTGGGCAAGTTCCTCTCCCTTGGCTCTGCCTGAACCAGTCATTTTTGGGCTGGCACAACCTCTGGTTTGTGCCTCCTGGCACAGGACAGACTGCAAAGCATCAAAAACCAATTTGCTTTTCTTTCTATGGTGAGTGAAAGCTTTAGTGAATTGCAGCCATCACATCTTTGACCTGATAAAGCACCTGCTTCCAAAAATACCCCTTGTGTCGCATATTCAAGGTTTGCCTCTGTTGAAACTGTTTAGGAACGAGTTCTGTGTCTGGTTTTGAATAACACAAAATAATGTTTATTGCTTTCAATACTTATAAGGCAATAAATTACTATTTCCTAAATAAAAACAGCCAGTGACCATGTCTAATAAATTTACTGARGCTGAACATTTCCATTTGTCACAGGTCACACAATGGAAACATTCTGCTACATTTTTCAAATACACATATAGGAATCTGAGCAAGGTGTTATTAGTGCTGATCCCCTAATTAAAAAATGAATTWAAATTAGCCAAAAGATTATTTTTTTCCCAGAGTCCCAGAGATCTCCCTAATTCCATACAYGGCAAGCAGTAGAACAGCACAGGCTGATGGATTAAACAAAGCCTGATTTTTTAATGGCCTGACAAGTAAGTGCAGTCAAGGAGCAGTTAGATAACATGTAAGTGATATCAACCAGAGCAGTCCTGAAATATTTCTCTTTCCAAGTGGTAGTCAATGGCTTATAAAAGAAACAGACCCATCTAGTGGTAACACTGCTTTTATGCTAATGCCTGTGGGAGGCAGGAGCAGGGAGGAAAGGGGATAAAGGAATTACACCAGCAGAAAGAGCAGTGGCAATCAAAGCTTTGCTCCAAGTCAAGTGGGGAGAACTTTTCCTGGGGTGAAGGTGCTGAACAAGCCTTTTCAAATAATTTGGTTTACAAAATATTAGCACTCATCTCCAGCAGAGACCAAGCCTCACCACTCAAACCTGTCAGTCAGGATCAATGTCAGCCCATGGCAGGGAAAGCTCAAATGCACCAGGCAAGGAAACTGCTGGAATGCTCTCTAGAAACCTTCATTTGAGTTTGAAATGTCCTAAACTACTTCAAAAAATTGTTTTTATAATGTAATGACTTTGAGTACATCTGTGCCTAAACAACCCTCTGTGTTGAGCAACAGAGTGTTCTGCTCATTTGATCTGGTGTCATTGCATGTGACAATYCTGAGTGGGAATGGTCCCAGGGGACAAGAAGGAAAAAAACCCCACAATGTGCCAAAATCTGAAAGCCATGCAATTTTAGGCTTGTCAGAGCATTCCTAGCAAAAAGTGCTAGAAAAGCTAATAAGGGCTCATCTAATAATGAATTGAAAATGACAGTAAAATTAGCATCACTGGTCACGATTTCATGGTAAATAGATCTTGTCAAAATAAATCATTGTGCTGTTTTTCAGTGGGAATCTCAGACTTGGGCACTTGGTGCCTCAGGCCATCTTGATTAGAAAACAAAAGCACTGCCATGAGATAATAAATGGACTAAAAGCTGTGATGGGTCTCAACAGGCAGYTGGAATGGAAGACAAAATGCACATACTGCTCCAGGGAATGTTTCCCACCTTGTTCCAAATCCTCCTCTGCCCACAACTCTGCCAARGCAGTAGAGAAAACTCCAAGTGATCAAAGGCAGCAAACAAAATAGACAGCAAAGCTCACACATGGGCAGCTCAAAAAGAAAAGAGGGCCCTGGCCTCACCTGGTACAGCAGCCAATTCCCAAATTTAACTCAATCCTGAAATCCATACAGATGCACAAACCAGATGGCAAAAAATAATTGGGAAGTAAGAGGGATGGAGAGGTGCAAATGGGACAGCAAAGGGAGCAGCCAGCAGTGTTTTCAACATGGGGATTTCTAGAAACAAGGTCTTCCTTGGCCTGAGGGAGAGAAAAATCAAAGGAAGGGGAAGCAGCAGCAAATCCATGTCTCCATACATGACCCCTTCTCCCCTGGATCTCCACCAGGGTGCACAGGTTCACCTCACAGGCAGCACAGAACTGCCTTTTCCTKCCTTGCAAAGAAAACAAGGATTTGTTGGTCATCTCTCACGCTGCAAAATCCACCAAGCATGACTTCAGAGCAATCCTGACAGCATGGCAGGGAAAGGACTTCTCCACRTTTGTAATGTCTGACCCATAGTTTGTTCCCTTGTCCTCAGAGTCCATCAGCCCTGGGAAGTCTGGCAGTGGTAAAGGACAAGCCCTTTGCTGTCCCCAAGGTCTCTGAGAAACCCATTTCCACTGAAAACACCCCTGCTCTTCCATTGTGCACCATGAACCTTGTGAGTCACCACTTTCCTGTTCTCTGCCGGCCCAACACCACTTGGTCATGTCTCAGATGTAGAAAATGGCCAAAACCCAGAGCCTCCACAAAGGAARGATGYGGAGATGCTGGAGAGAACGCAGAGGAGGCCACAGAGATGCTCCAGGGCTGGGGCCAGGCTGGGAGAGCTGGGATTGTTCACCTGGGGAGGAGAAGGCTCCAGGGAGAGCTCAGAGCCCCTGCCAGGGCCTGAAGGGGCTCCAGGAGAGCTGGAGAGGGRCTGGGGACAAGGGATGGAGGGACAGGACAGGGAGAACAGCTTCAAACTGACTGAGGGCAGGATKAGATGSACATTRGGAAGGAATTMYTGTCTCAGAGMRGTGAGGCCCTGGCACAGGGTGCCCAGAGCAGCTGTGGCTGCCCCTGGATCCCTGGCAGTGCCCAAGGCCAGGTTAGACAGGGCTTGGAGCAGCCTGGAACAGTGAAAATTAGCTCTGCCCATGGCAGGGGATGGAATGGGAGGTCTTTGGGGCCCCTTGGAACCCAAACCATTCCACTTTATGGGATCCCCTTAGCTGAGGATGTGGATGGCCTCCCAGCAGCTGCAWTCCAGGTGAGCAGCATCCCCACTCCTGCCTGGTGCAATAATTCCTTGAATCCCAGCCCAGACAACACCTCCCTCCCACAGCCCCCAACACCCTGCTCTGGTACCTGACAGAGCAGGAAACCTTTTGGAGAGGGAGCTGCCTGGTCACTGGCTYGTCACAGACTAAATCTAAGCACCCATCTCAACCTACACCCCACGTCCCTGTTGGTGACAGGGACACAACTGCCAGCTCTCCCCTCCCAGTCCTCCCAGGCAAGGAGCAGGATTTTGTCTTCGCTCCAAGGCTCCTTTCCCTGCCCACACATTCAGGAAATCCTTTGATTTGCTGCAATGAGCCCAGTAAGTGCAAGATCTAAGGACTAAATCACAAAAAACAACCTGGTACCCAGCTCAAGGASTCTGCATCCTGCACCTTTTGGTGTGAAATTACAACTTTAATTACTGGAGGGAACCACATCCCCAGTCAGYTGAGATTTTGCTTTAGAACATTAGGCTTCTCCTAGAGAGCTTCTGTCCAGGCAAAGGCAGCAGTAAGGAAGTCAACCTCAACTCCAGAGAACTCTCRTGGTCCCTGGGACTGTCTAAAAAGAACAGAAAAAGCCTCCAGGAAAGTCACTTGAGAGTTGTAAAGGAAAGGTTCCTGTAAAACATTATCTGACAAATAATTTGTCTGCTACAGAAATATTCCAGTGGTGTCCTGAAGATCAGTTAAGTCCCCAAATGATGCACAAAGGGAAATAAAAGTGAAATTGAGGAATTGAAAGTAGAACAAGTATTTCAATCTTACTTTTTAGCAAAGACTACTGAAATCTACTGCCAAAACTGCTGTTCCTACAGGTTTTCCTCTCAATTAAAGGTGGTGCAAGGCAGCACCACTGGGGTCAGCAGGGCTGAGTTATTTMTTCCTACAGAGTTAATTCCCACTATGAAAAACAGGGACTAGAATCCCAATATCTTGGCAGTTCTTTGAATAACTAATTAGATTGAACTTCCAAACTTGAACAAGACATCTGAGCATTCAAAAGTGGAYTTTTTTTTATTCAATGTTTGCTCCAGTTTAATTTTTAAGCATCATTTGTAGGAACACCCCTGGACAAWGGGCCAGTATTTTTCTATTTACATGTCATTTTTTTGTGCCAAGAGATGCATCAACTGTGGAGAAGTGGTCTCCAACCAACAAGCAGCCATCAAGGATAACTTAAACCACTTTAGATTATAATAAGACTACTAAAATTTCTGCAAACAGACAACTTTTCAGTGCAGACCTTTAATAATTCAGACAAGACAGGATTTATTGCTTTCATGTACTTCATGTGAAATAGAGCCAGCAGAGAAAGAAAAGAAGAAACAGGACTACAGAAAAGACACTAGCACACAAGAGTAACACCACAAACTTTCTCATACCTGCAATTATGCATGATAGAGTCCAATGAAAAATGGATTGAACATGGCTCTAAGTGGTGCTGCACTGGGACTCTTGCATAGCTTTGGAAGGAAACTGATGGGGCTGATTAAATTAAATCAAAACTGGAGCACTTCAATGACAATAAAGGCAAGAACAGCCTTATAATTCAGCATGAGAATAACTGAGCAGCTGAAGGGAACCACTGAGCTGCAAATTGATTGGCACAAGCTGGTGCAGAGCACTGCTGGGTCAGTCAGCTCCTGCTCCAGGAGTCTGGAAGGACATTTGCTGTCTGACTGAGGCTATTCCCCYGCACAGCACCCGAGTGGCTCTGATGTGACATGCTGTCCTCACTGCCCACATGCACAGGTTTGGGAAATCCAGGACAGGAAAGCACCAGCATGGCAAAGGGCATCCTTTGGCACAGCTGCTGCTGGCATGGGAAGGCAGCAGAGTGGTGACAAACCRTGGCAGGCACAGGCTCTCCCAACACATTGTCCCTGGAATGGAGCTCTCAGCACGTCTGACCTTGAGCACAGCACAGAGCAGAAGGTGCTGGCTGCCAAAATACAGCTGTTCCTCACAGGCGAGGGGATGGAGGGCTTGAGAGCTGGGCAACTACAGCTGGTGAAGCAGAGATGTCATGTACTAGAAAGAAACTCCTCCCTGGCAGGGTGGGCAGGCCCTGGCACAGGTGCCCAGAGCAGCTGGGGCTGCCCCTGCATCCCTGGCAGTGCCCAAGGCCAGGCTGGACATTGGGGCTTGGAGCAGCCTGGGACAGTGGAAGGTGTCCCTGTCCATGGCAGGGGTGGCACTGGATGGGCTTTAAGGTCCCTTCCAGCCCAAACCTTTCCATGATTCCATAATATCTCTACAAATACACACAGGTGTTTGTTTCCACACGCACAGTTAAGTCAGGTTCACTAGAGGCACTGGGAAGAACTGCTTCCAGTTGTTCCTTTTGTTTTCCTTCTGCTTATACAGCAACTGCTACTGTGCTTCTGGATTCAATAATTATATTTTGATGTGCATGGAGGGTTGCTTAAAATCTCTGTGAACTCAAGTAAAGGGGTAACAATGTAGTAGATGGCACRTTTCGGGTTTTTGTTGGGTCTTTTCAAACATACTGATCAATTGTTGTGAAGCAACCTCTGATTTCTAGGCAYCTCAAAACCACTACATTTGATATTTCTCAGCTCTGCAGGCAGACAACAAGYAGAAATCAGAGCCTGTGTAGTTCCTGCAGCTGAGCAAAGGGATCTCTGATTACTGTGTGCTTCCCTGCAGCAGGATGATGAAGAGATGGCACTAATGTGCAGAGAACCATTTCCTTCCTCTGCCATGAGCTGATATCCCTATCTGATAGGAATTCTGGGGGCAGCAAGGTGTGCATGCAGCTGGGAGGAATTCTGCTGTGAAAGCAAACAGTGCTCTTTAAGAAACTGATAATGAATTAGTGCAGCATCTTCTCCATTTTGCCTTGAGCCTGTTGCCAGCTCCAGCACCTGCCCCTCCACRGCCACCCCTAGGAAACCCTGGGAGCATCAGCTGGACAGAGCACAGGATCAAGGAGCCTGTAATAAARCACACATGCCTTCTCTTGCTCTGCTAGGAGAGCTCTCCACTCCTGCTGATCATCCTTTGCATCTCCATGATTTAGATCTTGCCATTAAAAAACTTTACAAACAAACTTGGAGCCTCTGTCAGCTCAAGCATCCCTAAAACACCAGCACCACCCACCCAGTCTAAGCACTTACAAGAAATCCCACAATGGCCTAAATAATTTTTTTAAGGAACCATTATATCAGTGCTTATTTATTGCCATTTGATCTGAAAGAAGGATTAAATGGACTGGGATTTAATCACCATCCTCAGGATTTAATATTACTCAGCAGAAAAGCTGAACTAAAAAGGTGTTTGGGAATACTGAGAAAAAATGTTGTCATGTATTTCAGGTATTKCTTTTAGTCCTACTTAACTTCACCTAAGCACAAAACAAGATTTCACTTTGCCTGAAAGATTCCTAGGCACACAGGGACTCGAGAGGCATTACTTCAGGATTCTTAATTTTGAAGAGATTTCCAGAAAGCTTCTTGAGAGAGCACATACTTGTGTACACAGACAGTGTAAGTGGCATCTGTCAGAGCAGGGATGACTTGCAAGCAGAAATTCTGCATATTCCTCCCAAAGAAGATTGTGTTCTCCTCCCCGTGCTCTTCCTTTCTGCTCCTGTGAGCCAGGAGGAAAAAAAAACCACCTACTGTCCATGTTCATACTCTCATTTGCCTCTGGTGAGAAAAATCCCCAGGGAAGAGCATATCTAATTCCCAAGGCTGGGCAGCCTCTCCAGATAAGAATTCCTGTCCTTACCTCCTCCCCCTCCAGGCTCAGACTTCTGCATTGCACTGGGATGGAGCTTGACCCTAAAAAAAGGAGGTGGCATCCCAGGGAAAGCATCTCCCATCAGGATTACATCCTGGTTTTAGCAGTTCTTCTGCCCTCACTGAGCTGATTTACCCAGCTCTGTGCCCTTAGTGTGTCAACTGAATCCACCTTGATTCCCCATAGTTCCTTCCGTCCTTTTTTAGGCTAAACAAAGGATARTGCTGCACTGTAAAAAGTGGGTCACAAGGAAAATAGGGAAGAAAAACAAYGAAGACCACCGCACCATCCATTTCTTTTCATCTTAAAAAAACCCCACAACAACAAATCAACAAACCCAAAAGTTTAAGACAATCCCAGGACAAAACAATAGTCTTCACACAGCATAGAAAAAGATGTTTTTGCCATCTCCAAGCTACAGGCTGAAGTTCTTCTTCAGAGTTACTCAAACTCTCTCCATCACATGCTGCTKAKAACTTCACTAAAATGGAATTACTTYRGAATTTAGGCATATAAGAATTTAGACATGCACTAGAAACTAGAATTTGTACATCCAAAGAGTCCTTCACTTGATGTTCATTAATACCTGTCACTTACTCTGTTAGATTTCCCACTGAGAGCATATTTAACAGTGCTTTGGTACTTCACATTTACCTATTGTGTGTAAAATACTTATTGTATTTTTTGGGTGCAGTTGGGGTTTTTGTGTGCTTTGGGGTTATTTTTCAATGAGAATTTGTTCAATAAATAAATWAAAATGGAGCTTTAAGTTGCCATCGGTGAACCTTGAGCATCCAACCAGATTGAGCAGTAATGTCTCCAATACCTAAATCCAGGGATAGATGAGGTGTAATGAAACACAGTTTAAGTTAAAGAATAAAGTATTAATACCAGAGCTTTCACCTGTAACACACTCTGGTCTTGCATTTTTCTCTAAGCAACACTCCTGCTGATCATTTTCTGGATCTCCATGACATAGATCATTCAATTAAAAAACCTTAAGAACAAACTTTGAGCCTTTGTCTGCTCAAACACCCTTAAAACACCAGAACCACCCACACTAACTAGTCTAGGCACTTAGAAGAAGTCCCACAATGTTCCAAAGGACTTTTTTAAGTAACCACTCRGCCTTTTGCACCTCAAGAAATTCCATCTCATCTTTGCTGCAGGAGGTTAAATGTACAGGAAGGCCAGATCCCAGTCAGAAAATGGGCAACACTTGGGAAGTTGCTGAGAAGCAAACTCACAATGGCCACAACTATTTATTTATCAAGATTTCCAGGAGGGAATGAGTGATTTTCATGTCAAAGTCTTCAAAAAGTCACTTCTCACTGACCAGACTGGGGATAAGCCACAATTACAAGTCCCTGCTGAAACTTTCACTCTAATTTCCCTGATGGTCAAACCACCWGACCAAAGGGAAAACCTGAGACATGAGGACTGTTTGACTGTAATCCATCCAAATGATTTGCTCMGTGTGAAACTTGAAGTTTTTGTCACAACACTCCTACAGGCACGTGGCATTTCCCAGTTCTTCCAAGAAACAATGCAGTGCACCCCACAACCTTCCAAAGGAAATTAGCCTACCTCACACACAAGGCTATGGAAGTGGAGAACCCAAGGACACAAAATTGAGATTATTCCTCACTCTTCCCTCCCAGTTCCTCTCCCCCAAAGGCTGAGACTCTTTTAGAGGAGTCTGAAAGCAGCAGAACATTCTTGCCCTGTCTCAAGCATGTAGAAATCACCCCAAAAGTGAGCACACCTTCCCCAAGAGCACAAAGCCTTCCACTTCTCTGTTCACAAGGACAGGGAGAGGCAGGGASAGAYYTGGGGCAAARGCAGCTTYGAAMAAGAGGCCAAAACCCAGACAACTCYTKGAATYTTTTCYRCAAAACTCCAGTRAAAACAAYCTGGGGGAAGGAAAGTCTGCAAGTTTCTGCTCCAGGGACAGCTGAAGAAAGGACCACCAAACTCAGGGGTTATTTATCACCTTGGACTCACCTGAGAGCATCTGTCAATCTCTCAGCAGATTTCATCCCTCACAAAGAGATCTTCACATCCCTCCAGCAGAGAGTTCGCACTGGGTACTCCTGCCCTGGCATCCCTTCAGGCTTCCTGCTGCCAATCCGTCCAAATTTTACATTTCAGAGGGAAGCCGAGAGCCCTGATCAGACTGAAAACAGCTCTGGACTGGGAAATGCAYACAAGGTTTGGGGTGAAGCTTCCCTCTGTCCCAAAAGGGGATTTGCTGGAAAGGCTGCAGGTGGCATCCACCAGCTTAGAAAAAGAAATTATTGCTTGTAGTTTTCTATTTCCTTTGCAGGATAACACCACAGAAAACAGATGGGATATAGGATTTCATCTTCACTTATGCATCAGAAGATTAAAATAATCCCCAAATATTAACATTGTGTCTGCTGGYCAGAGAGGGGAGATGCAAAATATCAGTCCATTTTCAAAAAACAAGCCACTAAAAAAACCCAAACCAAATCAACAACAATGAAAAAAAAGGCAAACAAACCCCCCCCACATAAAAATCCCTCCCAAAAATCAAAACCTAGCAACACACAAAATCTAGAAAGCCATGCAGATCCTGACTTCTCTCCCAAGAAAAAGAGTTTGCACATCATCCTGCCGGCTGTAAAATTGCATTAAATTCTTAATTCTGAAAACTAAAAAAAAAAAACCAAAACCAAACCCATCTCTCTACTCCATATAAAAGCTAATAACTTCTCTCAGTGTGTTAGTAAGTCTGGTGCTCAGATAGCTGACCCTGAGGTTCAAAAAGAGGCCTGTGACTCATATTTTTATTCCCTGTGGTCAAGAAGAGAGACCACATAAATGACAAACTAAACGGCCAAACTCCTGGATGTCAAGTGCATGAAAAGACACAGACCAGACCAAAAATCCAGTTGTGTCATGTCAGGGAAAGAATCCCACCAGGGCTCAAAGCCCAAGAGCAGAGACCATAATYCCAGATGGAAAAGTCCAGAATCAAAGTCATCAGAGGGGGAATTAATTAATAGAAGTACCTCAAACTCCTGCATCAGGACCTGTGACCTCGTTTGGCACAGACAAATATTTGTTGAGGTTCAGCTCAACAAGAAAAGCTCCTTAGATAATTATGTACCTTTTCACAGAGTTGCTTGTTTTGGAACATAAAAAACCCCAAATCACTAAAAACATGGTTCCTTAAGTTGCCACTGTGTATCAAGCCAAGGGTTTGGGGGATTTCTTTTCATTGTTTCACTTTTTCATTTGGGAAAGTAGCTGGAAAAATTCTGTAGGATCTCCTCTACCTATGCCCTTGGCTCAGAGTTCCCACCTAGAAAGACATCATTACTCCAGTGGTATTAATTAAGAGAGGGAAAAAAATCACAGGCCACTGCCACAAGAAAGAAAAGAAAATAAATACATTAAAACTAGAGGAGGTAGCAGATAGAAGAACCCAGAGCTAGCACTGCTCCCTCACCACACACTTTTTCTGTGTCCTGATTACAAGCAGTTTCTATCTCTCTTGAACTACTGCAATTTGTCTAATTTATTCCAGGAGTAAATGGTAGAAATAATGAATGTCAAATACTCAAGCTTTAAAGAAGCCAAATGTTCTCCTTTAAAAACAAAAAGCAAAAAATAACCCCTAAACAAACAGCCAAAAAAATCTCCAAAAAATAAAAACAAGGGAATGACATTTTTAAGGAGAGCATAAACACAAAACGGTCATTTTCATATGTCTGGGCCAAGGCAATTACACAAAAGAAAATGGTACTTAAATGAAATAGAGGAATGTAAAGCACWTCATTGTTTTCTCTTTTTCTTCATCTCCTGGCACTTGAAACCCAGAAGTGTTGTGCTCCATAACAGCCCTGGTGTTCAGCTGGAAGGAGAGCCTTTATTTTGGCAACCCAGCACAAATAACCCAAGCAGCACACAACAGAACCACACTAACATATGTGAGAAGAGCATTTTTATTTCCCTGTCCTCTTTCACATTGTAATTTCATTGATTTGCTTACTGAATTCACCAAGATTAAAGATCCTTGTAGTCAGGAAGCCCCACATAGTCCTCTGCAATGGATTACTGRCACAACAATAATTTGCATTAAAGAAGAAAAGAAGACAAACCTTGGGCAATAAAAATCACTTCCATTTTGAAAGAACACAAAGGGCCAGGCTCTTTTACATTTTATTGCCATTTGTCAGTCTTACAGCAAGATGTAAGAGATTTTATTCACTAATAACTTTTCATAAAATAAAAAACATTGAGGTGAGGAGCATAAAGAATCTCCCGAGTTACTTCATGGAGCTGTGGCTACATGAAGCACATCYATCAGCAGCTGAGGAATGCAGACATTTGATAATTCACTTGCTGACTCCAATGGTACCAGTCCCAGGTTTTCTCAGAAAATTTGTCAGGATAATAGGATGTTACAGCTTTTAACTCTAATGGTCACTGCCAAGTTCAGAGCACRAAGTCCAGAAAATTATTTTACTTTTGGTATTTCTGCCAATACTTAATCACCAGCCTTGGAATTCAGTTTGAATCCTGACATGTCTCCAGTCCCTGTCCTGTGAGCTTCCTTCAGGTGATACCTGACAGAATAACATTGTCTACATGGGGAGCAAAGAAATCTCTTTATTTTGAGGAGRCCAGGCAGGCAGATCACTGAAACARCACTAAATTCAAGAGAAATACATATAATYGTCCCATCAGGGAAGTTCCAAATCTAAATTTTTCTTTAACCCGACTTTCMAACTACTACAGAGGACAACAATGGGTTCTACCATCAGCTGTATTCTCACATTACACAGGTTTATATTTGACCCACATGAGAGCTAAAAGTACTTCTGAAACCCCAGTTTAAGACAGGCTTTCCCACAATAAAGTAACACCCATGCAATCAAACACACCTTGCAATTCTGTGAAATTCCTACAGCAACGAGTGAAGTGCCAAAGGAAAAAAAGTCCTATTTGTASAAGTGAGAGGAATGGGCAGAACAAAGAGCATTAATTGAAAATTTGGATGAAAGCCACTGGTTTGGAAGGTAAAGAATAGCACAAAACTGCAAGYGCAAGCAAATCAGCATTTCATAAGCCAAGTGAGAAGAAAAACAAATGAGTTACTACCTGTGCTATTTATAGCCCAGTCTTCCTGCAGGTGGCAAGCTAAAGGAGAATGTTCAAAAGGAGAAACCTAAACCAAGAGACCTCCTGTGGATATTTATGGAGAGAGTTTTCCCAAGCTTGTGGTGAGAAAGAGCTTTCTCAGGGGAGGAAGCCCAGCACCGTAAAGGACTGAGGCAGTCTCCCTCTACCTGTACCATGGAAAACCCTGGTTTATTTTCTTCAATCYACAGCAGCTCTTATATAATTGATAAATTATCAGTTCAAATATTTCACATCCAAACACAAGTTATTTAGAGTGGATGAGTTTTAAAAGCCCAGTCGTTAGAGCAGAAGTGTAAAGAGGTTTCACAAAGGACCAGATTCTTGTTGAGCAGGTAGACATTAAAAATAAAAACATTAGTAACAATAAGCAACAAAAATCATTATTTGTTACAGCACAAGAAGACAAAGCACCACAACAGCAGAGCACCTGAGATCTTCATTTCACCCCAAATCCATGCAGTTCCATATACTCTTTCTCCAGTTCAACACAAAAATTGTACCCTACTTCTCATCTATTTCTGGAATTTCAGCATAAGAAGCTTTTTGGAAGGCACAGAAGTAGGAACACTCAGGCTTTACTCAGAATTTCTGGGGTCTGAACTCCAGAATTGATAAAACAGGCACCAGACTGCTCACTCCCTTAGAGGAAGCCAATTTCTCCCCAACCATCAACATATTTCATATGCTTAGCTTTGATAACATCAATACTTGCAACTTAAACTGATAGAAAGTTGATTTTTAGTCACAAACCCTTCAAATACTCTCAACTCTATAAATAAGTASCCTCTACAGGCCCAGGAAATTCAGACTGTTAATGAGAATAACCACCATCTCAACATCTGCAAGGCAGAAGGATCCCTTGGCACTTCATTATTATTTACAACCTCTCCACCAATTTTAAGTTCAAAACTTCAATATTTCAAGACAATTCACTGTTTATGCCAACAAGACCGTGCTGAGAAATATTTCCTGAACTGCAGTACAGGCCTGGGGCAAAAAGCAGGAAATCCTTTAATCATGGAAGGGACCTTAGAGGTCAGACATATAAGACACCCTCAGGTTTAGGGGAGTTTAAAAGCACAGAGAACTCCACACCATCAGCCTGGAGGAGTTCACTTCTCTGCCTACTGCATTTCCTTCAGATTGCAGTGACAAAGCAGGGCACTGCCTCGTCCTTAATCACATCCCAGCTCTTGAGAGGAYTCCTGCACCTGTCACCCTCACCTGGGAGCCCTCATGCTATCTCTAAGCACACCAACAGCAATAACAGGTATTAATGGAATTTTCATTTGCTWTAAAACAGCCTCTACCCCTAAATGAATCTGTCAGAAGCTTAACTCACACACTGGCCTGCTGAAGGGACTTTCATAAGTCCCAYACTCCCAGCCCAGCTTCTCTACAGACTCCAGTAACACACTCCACCTCAGGGACAAAGCTGAAAAATTAGGGGTGATTCAGTATAACAAGGGTTTGGCCCTAAACACACTCTCCTGAGTACCCAAAATAATGTTTATATTGTTCCTAATACAAAAGGATAGCGCACCATTTCAGGAGAACAGTCAGCTGGATTTTCTCTCCTTCAGTTTTGGTGCAAAGTGAGGCAAATTTGCCCTCAGGACCACAAGAGAGCTCAGTTCCACGTCACAACATTAACAACCATAACACACAGAGTATCACCAATTTCAGAAGGATTTAAGCATTTTCTCAGCTAGAGTAACACCATACCTGATCAGAAGGCTCCAGGCATCAGCCCACACAGAGCAACAACATTCCACTTCAGAAAACACCAAGTATCTGCTCACCTTACTCTTCAGCCCAACCTTTTATCCCCTCATGCTGATGCACTGCACCTGTGTGCCCTCTGTTCCCTCTGTGATTGGTCAGTGCCCCGGGCTCATTAATGGCTCATTAACTTTAATATCATTCACCTGCTTTTCACAGCTGTAGCCAATTAGGGATGAGGCTCAGCCCCAGCCCTATTCCCAATTACCACAAACTCTGKACCTACAGCTCCACTCCCCTGTCCTTGAGCAGAACTCACCTGTGGTCTCCAAAAGATATTTTAGAATGGCACCAATTTCATTAAGTCTCTTACATGGATAGATCTTAGGAGAATAATTTATTAGTTTTCCAACTTGAGCAGGGCACAGAGSAGTGAAGGGCTCTCAGGAGCCACCAAAATGCCAGGACTGGGTTTCTCAGTTCTCATTAGAACCAATAAAGAAAARGAAAGGTTTTCACTCGGTGGTCTAAAAACAAACTGAACTTCAGCTATTTGGGACACCTTTCATAAATCACTGAGCTTTTATCAATAGCAGACATTCTGCTATTGATAAATTCTTCTGAGTTAGAAGGGTTTTATTCAAAGGAGAAGTATCTTAGTAGGATGTGTCAAAGTGCCCCCAGTGACAGTCCCAGTGCAGGAATACTCAGCTCATGTCTGACCTGCCATCTGCTCCCAAAAGCCAGGTGGAGAACAGCATCTGGAAACATGGTTAATAAGCAAAATACTTGGTGGGAAGGTCCTGGAGCAGCTCAGGAAGATCAGTGGCACTGACATAAACCCAGACACCAGGCTGGGTGCAGACAACAACTCTGAGCCGTATTGTTTGACTAAACCTGAGTCTACCAGCTCAGGGTGCAAATCAAAGAGAGCACCACCAACCCATTCTGAAGCTGGGTCTCAGCCTGCTTCTGCCAGTAACTCACAACTTCAACAAACTTCTTTTTTCTTTTTCACTTTATTGAGGTAAACCTGCTTTTCACAACCATGGGTAAAGCTGTGGCATGCAGRTATCAAACACCCAACCAACCAGGTCTCAAATCACTGCTCACACAGAGATGGAAAAATGAGCAATCACAGTAAAAACAACAACAAGATTAAAAAACCTTCAAGCCATTGTGTGGATTGTATGCCAGAACTGAACGTTTGGGGAGAGTTTGAACTGTGAGACATATTCCAACTACAAAACCAAAGGACACTGGGCAAAACTTGCTTCACAGCACTTCCAGAACTCGGCATTTGTRGGAAAGATCTCTGATTTAATTTCATGCTGCTGATTTTTTCACTGAYTTATCCCAACTGTAGCAGTACTGTAAGAATTGCATTGCCCAATTCTGCTTTGGGTATAATTGTAAGTTTCAGCTGTTACTTTAATGGATTCATTTGCACTAACTGGAAGCATAACCATTAAAAAAAATTATTTATGTTTCTTGGAGGAGTGTTCCCAAACCCACCACAGACCATGAGTAATCTCAATTTATAAATCTTGAAGCTGCTTGGGCCTGCCAAGTGCTGATTAYCCACAGTGCCTTCAAACTTGTAAAATTATATGTACAAGAGACAGCAAAAATGGAGAAAAATCCAGCATGTGGAAGAACAAAAGACACCCTCATCACRGTGGCTTTTCTTACCACCAGTGTTCCTGATGGAATAGGACTAAATGGGCTAAAAGAGGAYTGTCCATGCAAGCACCAATTTTGGCATATATTGAAAAAAAATAYATAAAAATATAAACTATGTCAGCATAAGAGGTAATAAACCTTGGGRTATTTTGGTATTTGGGGTTTTTTTCACTTGAACCATGACCTACTGAAAAAACATGATGGAAAATACAAACCCAAGATGAGTTTAACCAAACACTGATAATTTTGGCAAAATTAAACCCAGTCAGGGGTTCATGAGTCCCCCAGGTGTCAGGGAACCATATCTTCAGTGTGAAGGCTTATTTGGAAGCCTRAATGTAGATGCTGTAAAGTTACTAAATTTACCTCCAGTAATAAAAGCTAATTTGGGGCCTTATTTTRGGGAAAGCTCTCTTTAAATTTAGATTTAGAAGCTCAATGCAAATAGCTGCTCTTTGTTAAGAAGTTCCAGTAACTGCCAATTCCCTTTTGCGTGCTGATACCCACAAAGCTCTGAGAGAGAAAATTAGCTGGCTTTGAAATTCCTTCCTTGCTTCCTAGCTCAGCATGGCCAGGAACCTGTGGGCATTTCTGCTCCCAGCAAGTCCTGCCTGTGCCCCAGATGAGACACAAGCAAGAGCCTTATCAGAGCAGGGCAATGAATGGGCCCTGGCAAAGGGGGACACCCTGCATTCAGCTGGCTGAGGAACAGCCCAAACCAGCTTTAAAGCTTTTACAATAGCAACAAAGGGGGCAAAAAAATTAAAAATGGAAGTACAGAAGTGAGASAGAGATGCTGGCCTATTGGGGTAACACAGTTATGGCCGTGCTGCCAAATTAAATCAAGCTTATGTGCTCAAACAAAGGGCCAAAATCCAATTCACTCTTACATTTTCTTAGAGGAGACAAAAGAAATATTTGCTTTTAGCTTCTCTGTTTAGTGCTATAAACTCTGGGGTTGTTCTGCTCCAAATTGATAACATAAAGAGRCACAAGGGCAGAAAGGGCTGGAGGAAGAGAACATCTCTGCCCACCCAGCACTGATCAATTCATGGTGCYTCTGGTCCTCTCCTGAAGGGACACCTCCTCCAGGTAAGCTTTGCACCTGGAATATCCATTTACACAGGCAGTGCTCTTAGATCTCTTTTACTAATCATTCTGTCACGACACATATCCACATTCTGTAGGTTGGTTAGTTAATCCCAAACTTGCTTTCCTGGAGCTCCAACAAGCTGGGTCTGGGTCATGCAAAGCCCTTATGGAATGGCAGCAGGCCTAGAGGAGCGCATGGGTACCTGCACAGTTTGCACATCTGTGCTCAGGCAACATCTTCTGCACTCCACCAGAATTCTGGTGCTGAATTAGCTTCCATCAGAAATTCAGCCACTCCCAGACCTGCTGATCTCTGAGCAGCACCTGGAACAAAACCAGCCTTATTTTCTGCTGAATTCCAACACCACCAGCCAGCAGGATCAAGTCAGGATGCAGACAGACAACAGCAGCCATTGTGCATCACCTCATTACCATCTTCTTCTTCAGGTTCTGCACCTGGG
>JACDOX010000017.1:38062-72557 GCA_014549065.1 Cardinalis cardinalis
GAGCCAGCAGAGTGTCCTGGCCCAAGGAGGCCAAGGGGAGCCTGGGGCAGCAGCAGAGCATTGGCAGCAGGGCAGGGAGGGATCCTGGCCCTGGGGCAGCCCTGGAGGCACCTCTGGAGTGCTGTGTCCAGCTCTGGGTGCTGAGCACAGCAGGGCCAGGAGCTGCTGGGGCTGAGCCAGGGCCTGGAGCGTGTGGGTGCCTCGGCAAGGCTGAGGGAGCTGGGGCTGCTCAGCCTGGAGAGGAGCCCCAGCTGAGAGGGGCCCTCAGGCCTGGCTGGCCCTGGCTGCAGGGAGGGGCAGAGCAGGGCCCAGGCTCTGCTCCGGGGCCCAGCAATGGCACCAGAGCCACGGGCAGGGCCTGGGCCCAGCAATTGCCCTGCACAGGAGGCACAACTTCTTCCCTGGGCAGTGCCCAGCCCTGAGCACATTGCMCACACAGCCTGGGGGCTCTCCTGCCTGGGGCTGGGGCAGAGCTGGCTGCACACAGTGCTGTGCCCTGGGCTCTGCGATGGCCCTGCTGGAGCAGGGAGGGGACACCAGGTGCCCACTCAGCTCCTGCAGCCTCACACACCCTGGGATTTTGTCATTCCCACACCTCCTCCTTTTCTAAAGCTCGAGAAGCAAACTTAAGGCACTCTCACTGCTGGATGGCCTCAAGCCAGGTCACACATCAGAACAGGCACCTCGGGGCAGGTGATGCACAAACAGCTCAAGTCTGCCCTGCACTGATTCCAGCATCATCCACACACACCAAGGCTGGTTTTTCAGCACATCCCTGTTTCCTTTCTCTCCCCACCATTACTCCCCTTCATTTGCACTTGGGCTCAAAGGAAATCTTACACTAATCTGTTTTACCAGCCCTGTTCACTTCTCACACAAGAATTTTCCTTTCAGAGCCCCATCAAAGCACAGAAGAGCTGAGCACCCCTGCATCCTCTGAGCAGTGTTCTGATCATTGCATTGCATCTTTCCCTGGGCATCATTTTCATGGCTGTGCCACAGCCCTGGCACTGCCAGGCTTCACCTCACCCACCACGTTCAAGGAGCTGCTTCTCAAACACAGATCCTCTTTCACAAATGCTGATCACTTTGAGGTTTTTTTTTAAATGGGCATAAAGAAACCCCAAGCATGATTATGTCTGCTAAAGCAGACAATTCTGATCTGAGGACAAAAGTGAACAATTCTGGTTTCATTGCTTAACTTTCCAGAACTTCATCCTTATTCCAAGTACAGTATGATTATAAATGCATTTTGGACAAGAAGATTACTATTGAGCTTACATCTCTTAATTATGTTTTTCTTTTCATATACACAGCTTTGGTCTGGCTCTTGGCTGTGAAAATTACAGATTTGCTTGGACTTCAAACTGGAAATACTTACATTTATTTCCATGGGAGATTTTAATTCTTTTCCAAGTAATTTCAGCATTTGAAATCTAAGCCCTTCAGTGCTGACAAATACACCCCCAAATAGTAACACAAGTATTTTTAAAGTCATTTAAAAAACCATTAATCCTCAATTTCCACCACTTTTCATCCTAACCATTCATATAATGTCCCAATCTCTATTTCTATTGTATGTGTGAACTGTAGCTCCAAAGTCTGAGGAAGATTAACACCAGAAAGTGAATCTCTTCTGCACAGATAGCTGAAGAATAGCAACACTTCATTTTCCTGTTTTGAGTTCTTTCAGTGTTTGATTAGAACATGGCCCCAGTCACTCCAGTCACTGGAGTTTTATTCAGTTTTTGGTTCATTTTATMTGACTCACATTATAGAGGCAATGTGTGCCATTTCACTCAAGGAAACAGATATTTCTTCTAAGATATTCTTGGAGCAAAAGCAACCTTCAAATCAATGACTTCAACCAGACTCTTCAGCAGGCAACAAACCACCGCCAGGAGAACTGAAGTTTTTCACTACTGAAGCCCTTAGAGCAGGCATAAAAAAAATAAAGATTTATCCACCATCAGTATAATCCAGATACCTCTCTGTAAGTAAGAAAGGAACACTGGCAGTTCATGCAATTAAAATTTCCTCACAGGCATTTAGAAAAGAATCAACAAGACAGGTATCAAAGGCAATCTTTTTCTAGTTAGCAGATGGTTTTATTAAGATGTAGCAATGCTGCAGCACCTCGAATGAAGCTGTTCAGACACCATCATTGCCCCCATGCTTCTGCTCCAACTGGTGGCCTTTGAAATGTCTGCTCCTGTCTGAGTGGTCACACCAAACCTCCCTGCAGAGCTGCCCTGGGATGCAGGAGGATGGGGATACAGAAACRTGCACCCACTCAGCTTTAGAAATTCTGCACAAGGGATTATGGAGAATAAAATAAATAAATTCATGGCTTGAAATACATTTACAGAAAAAATGAGATCAATGAGAACTGACACCACAGAATGGGTCCTGAAGTACCCAGCTACTGGTTTCCATCACTCCAACAGATTAATTTTAATCCTGGGTTGATGTTTTTAGGGCTTCATATCATTTTGTAGAGGCACCAAGGGGAAACCAGTGCCTACCAGCTGGTATATGATGCCTTCAGAAAGCTTTGGAACACAGCAGAGGTTTGCTGTGCCCAAATCCCCATCCCAAACTGCTCAGCCAGACCCCAAATCAAACCAAAAGGGACCACATGGATTTGTTCTGTGGGAGCCTGCCCTCTCCACACCAATCTCTCCTGACTGCTCCCTTCTGCACAARGCCCACAATATCCAGTGAAAACACYTCAGGGGAGTTAACAAATGCCTTCCTCTACAAACTCTCAGTTCTTTGGAGGTCCCTGTCACAGAATTGCCAGCTGCTTTAATCCAGGATAGTCCAACAGATTTGYTGGACACAGCAGACCACTTAAATGCAAACTAGAATTTTATCTCCAAAGTAAAAAAAGAGAAATGTGCCATTGTACATTTCCTCCATGCAAAGAGCATTAAAAAATCCATTGTACTGAGCCAGCAAATGTCTAAATTCCTTCTCCATCTCAGCAGAACATGCTTTTACCAAGAAGGGGACAATACTGAGCTATAAACACCACAAGAGCAATTTCCYAACACATCTCACTGATTTGGAGCAACTTCATCCCACCAAACCTCAGCAATCATTTTTTAGARGAGGGAGCACCTCAAGAAAATGCAATTGTGTGATTTTAGGGTGTTCAGGTTCTCCAGGGCCACAATGCCCCCAGCAMCAAGAGCAGCAGGGCAGAGCACAGGCACTGCCTGAGCAAGGAGCCTTCAGAAATCTCCTCTTAAAGAAATGAAGGATTGTACAGAAACAGGGGAAAACCAGCCTGAACAACCCTCCCCAGAGCACCCCAAAAGTGCACAAAAGAGAAAGGTTAATTCATTCTGTCTCTTCATAGCCAGCAAGAGGCAAAGCTCAAGGTCCCTTATCTGTCCTGTTTTGCATTACTTTACCTGCCTTATCCAAYTTGGTTCCCCTGCACAGCAGTTTTCCAAGTGAACAGAGAGGTGATAGAAAATACAAGTTTTTAAATCTRTGGAAAGTGATTTGGGCCTCTTCAATAGATATGTGAGTTCAATAAAAAAATAATTTATTTTAAGAATTACTTCTGKTGTCACAGGACCCCAGATCACTGGCCTTTGCTTTCACCTATAGACAGTGAATACAARTGGAAGATCTCCATGAGTAACTGAGTTAATTCCTGCAACAGTAYTTTTTGTTTCTTTTTCAGAAGTTTAAATATCTTCACAAAATTTTGGTGAAGACAAGCATTTTCTTGAGCATGAACTTGAGAAAAAATTCATTTCCACTGAGCCTGAAGGAGCTTAAATAYGTGCAAGTGCTGCTCTGCCAAGACCTGCAAAGCAGCTGAGAGAGGGACTAAAATAAAGTCTTCACTCCATACATACATTTATAAAATTATATAGATTTCTTATTAACATATATCACAGGGCTGCAAAGCCAAAACTGCACTCCCACCAAAAGTTTAATGAGCAGCAGTTCCTATCTAAAGCAGAAAGGAACTGGACTGCAGGAGCACTGCTACCTTGAGTGAAGGAAAARCAAAAYAAAACAAAACAAAACAAAAAAGCCAAAACATTTTGGGACAAAAAATTGGTTTTGCCTTGACTGTCCAAACCCACCTTTTACTCCTTTACTATTTAAGGAGTAAAAACCAAAGCCTGAAGTCCAAATTGAGAACTGAAATTCAGTGTGTTGAGACTGGAACCAAAAGTTTTGTTATTGTCTGCCAAAATCTGCATTGATGGCAAGAGCTGTCATTTCCCCTTCCTTTTCCCCAGGACAAATGATTTTGATGCTATGCTGATCTTCCACACCTGCTGCAAGGCTGATGTTAAATTTCCATCACCCAYCCAGTCAGAGTGCAGCCCAGAGCCCAAGACTGTTACCATGTTGCTATAAAATATTTAAACTTTCTAACCAAACATGGTTTTTTACTGATGTCTATTCCACATACACAAAAGAAAGAAATTAAACTCATAACCTGAAAATAGGACAAACCCCTCAATTGTTCCATTCTGAAGGTGTTCTCCATCCAGCTGTAGCCCACAAAGATTTCCCATTCCAGGTATGTGTCACTTAATGTCACTTAAATATCTCTCTAGTGGCTCAAGCACTGTTCTACACAAGAGGAATGTTTAGRACAATGCTCAAGTTTGGGATAAAAAGGCAGATAACTCTCACTGGGAGCAAGTTCCAGAGAAAACAGGAACCCTAAGCCCTATTTTGGTCAGTGCCACCCAAATTTTTAAGGACCAAGCTAACTCCAAACACACAGATACTTATCTACATCTCAATTTGAAGGGGCTGGAGGAACTCCATAATTATATGGTGTCAAAATAAAAGCAGCCTTCCTAATCAGCTTCATCTATCTTGTTTTCTGACAAGTTAATTGTTACTTGCTTCTAGAAAAGACACTTGTGCAGTGATTCTATAAAGATATATTCTGTGCCCAACACACACTGGGAAATTGGTTACAGATATTTATTACAGCTTGTTGATTCAGCCTGGAACTGAATAAAAAAGTTGTAACAGGAGACAGTTTTGGTTTGTTTTTAACAGTTTATTTATTTCATTCTCCCAAGCTGTAGCCAGCTGAAACTCTTCAAAGCTAGATCATATGAGATAAAGTTTTAATTGAAGAATGCAGGAGATTTTACTTGACATCTCAAGAAYTAAATCCTTCCACTTTTCAGGGACACCACTCAGCAGTTTGCCATCCAACTCTCCCTTTCATTTTCCAGGATGAGGAAAGTAAAATGAACAAGGGCAGGACAAAAATTTAGAAAATCCTTTCCTTSTATTCTGAAGCTCATACTGGGAGTTCACTGTCAGCACCAAAGAGAGTGGAGAATCTTATTGATGCTGTAATCTGCCCTGGCTCCCACCTCATCTTTTATTTCCAAACCCTTTGAAGCTCCTTTGCCCAGGTGAGTGCACTGGTACAAAGCCCCTTCTGAACTGCTCCACCTTTGTCTGTAAGAACCCTTTGTGAYTCCTGGCCACATCTTGACCCTTGTGGCCACACCTGAGTTTTTTATWTCCCCCATGTATTTTATCAGTAAAAGATTCATAGCAGAAACTTCACTTTACTGAGGGAATCAGAGCTCTTCCCACACAGCTGGGCAGCCCAGCCCTGATTTGGCTGGAAGAAGAAAGGGCTGGAGATGGCCTTTGCTCTCCTCTGATGCCAGATGTTATCATGCAGGTGATGTTCCACCAGCAGCACGCTGGGATTTTTATATTAAATTTTTTAATCCCCCAGCAATGTGCCTTGCTGCAGAGGAAGGGAGCAGCRCTGCAGAGCTGATGATGATGATTTGGGCACAGAAACCATGGCAGAATCGTGTTCTTCCTTTCCAACAGAAATAAAATATTCATTTAAGCATCTTGCCCTCTTTTTTTGTTTTTTTTTTTATGATATCCAAATATAGAAGGTTATGTACAAGAACAAATTTTAAAGGAGTTTTTCATGAGATCCCTGATGTTTTTATTAGGAGAGTCTGAAACAAAAAACTACAAAACTTGATACTGGTACTGTGGAGTGAAGGATCCCTGGAGGACAYCCCACGGACAGTTCATTAATTAGCCAAGGCAGCAGTACTGCAACATTCCAAGGGATTTKGGGAAGCAAAGCCACTGTTTGCTGCCTGTTCCAGCCATCAGTTCCTGGACATGAACTATGCCCAACAGCAAGCCCAGGAAAACTCCCCAAAGGGAAGGCATTCCTTAGGAGGATATTCTAAATATTACTGCTAGTTATTTGAGTTACATTCTCAATTCTTCTCAGGTTTTCAGACCTTATTGTCATTTGCGCTCAAGCAGTGTGTATTTAACAACTAACCAGGCAAAACTTATTTTTAATAAATCTCTGACATTTTAGACCTGCCAAGTCACATTTCCATTTCAGGGCACTTGTGAGTCAAACAAAAGCCATGGTTAATGTGACCCATAAAAATGAAACCCATAAAATAATATATTTAATATTTTTTAAATAGTTCAACCTATGAAAATCCTCAGACAACACTAGAATCTAAAGACAGTAGAAACCTTAGGTACTGCCAAGGTTTTATTTCCATCAATGCAAAGCCACTCTTAACCTGCAACCAAGCTGAGAATCTCAAATAACACAATTCTACTGTGGTCACATAACAGCTGCAACATACAAGAAAAATTCAGGAGATGATGCTTCATGGTCAACACTTCTCACCATTAATACACATTTCCATCTTTTTGTGTCTTTTGCAGGTGTTTGTTGGTTTGTTTTCCTAATCAAGGGGGTCATTCTATAAATTGTGGTGCAGGAAGAGGCTCCCTGCAGTGTCKGCTGAGAGCCATCACAGCAGACTCACAGTGGAAGCTCCCTGCTTTTGCTGCTGGAGCACAGTGCAGTGAAAAGTCATCTCCTCCTGCCTGGCCTGAAGCAATATGAGCAACTTCTCACTCCCCAGGAGAGGTTCTCATTCACCTCTGCTGTGTCCTGTCTTGCTAAAACCTGTAAGACATCTTCCAAGTGGAAATACATAATTCATCCCCATGATTATTTTATTAACTTACATAGCTTCAGCACAGTGTTCTCCCATGCTCAAAAAGTAATTTTTYTTTCTTTTTATTCTTCACAAATCATGAATAAATTTCTGCTTTGTACAGACATCAAGCATTCTTTGTCTCCAGACAATGCCAGAGTAAGGACCCACAGGCTGGGTCCTTCCCTCCTGCTGTAGGGTCTTCTTGCCAATAGATAAATCTTAAAGTAAGATAAGGGGTATGTTTAAGAGCAAGTGTCAGGAGGAAAAAGCAAGTCAGGAAAGCTGTGAAAGGCAAGTGGGGGAAGCAGAGCAAGTTTTTTGCCACTATTATTCTTTCTTTTTTTGTTTCTAAATGAAACTGCTGTGCAGCTGGGAGAAGGGAAGGATGGGGATTACAGTGTTTTGAAATGTGCTTTCTTCTTTTGAAGATTCCAAATGACTTCCAGTCCAGGATTCCTTGTTCTCAGCAAGAATGGATGCCCTGTGCCATTATTTCTAGGTGATTCAAGCTCCAGCCTAGAAATAAGCCAGGTTAGACACAGTTGCACCAGAGTTAAGAGTTGAAGATAACTCCCACGTCAGTTACTCTTACTTTCAGAAGTTATACCTAACACTAAACGCCAGGTACTCTGTTGGGTTGAACCCAATGAACTAAAACTGATTTAAATCTGAATATTTGCAATGGTATCAGGTCACACCAGAGATCTCTGCAGCCTTTTCTTCCAGCCTGCAGCTGTGCCCAAGAACAGATGGACAAGTCCCTCAGTCAGACTGAGCCTCTGTTCCTGATTTCCCAAGGCTCCTAAGGCTTCAAACCCTGCAGCTAAAGTGCTCTGACCACAGGGAATGTCTGCACTTGACCACTTTCCACATGCACAGGAAAAATTTCCACTCCTTTGTTCTCTCCTAGCCCTCAGGGGGTGTCTATAACCAAGTGCTGCTCCTGGGAACCTCTGCATTCCCCCATGCCCTCACTGAAAAGAACCCAATTCTCAACTCCCCTTGTCCACAGCCCTGAAACCAGCACAGAACTCTTCCCCTCCTCTCCCCCTGCTCCCTTCCAGACTGCCAAGGACATATTCCCACTGCCTCCATTTTGTGTCCAGATGCTGCCTTTCAGCAGCCCCTGAACTGCTTCCACTGCTGCTCTCCAGGCTGGGAGGATGATGGCTGTGCAGAGATCCAGGCAACACATGGATTTATGTGGTCATAGAATGCTCCCTTCTGTTTTCTATTTCTTTTCTAATCATTCCTACCCCTTCAGCCAGCTTTTTGGCAGCTGCCAAGCACCCAGCTGACATTTCATAGAATTCCCTAAAATTTTAACACAAAGATCTCACTCCTGATTCATAACAGTCAGCTCAGAGCTCAGGCTTCATATGAAAAATAGAAGCTCTACATACATCACTCCACATTTATCTGGAGTGAATCTCATCTGCCTTTTTATTATCCAACCACTCAATACTCCAAGGCCCTTTTGAAGCTCCTCTCATCTCTCTTTCTTGACTGGTGATCATCAACATACCAATACTCCTTTTTTCCAATGCACAAGGAGTAACAGAACAACACAGGTCTGCTCCCAACTCCCCTGCACTGTGAGAGCTGACTCTCATTTCCTGCTTTTTACAGTCACCTTTTGTCACTGCAAGCACCTTTGTTCCTATTCCCCTGTGTTCCTTAATACCCTCTGAGCTGATCCTTTCAAAGGCTCCAATAATTGCATTAGCATCAGCTTCCCACTGCAAAAGTCACATTGATTCTTCTCTATTTTGCTTTTTCCATGCAATCAGCTACCTCTAGGCCTTATTAGCTTTAGCCAGCTGGTCTACTATTGACATGAGGCCCCTGGCTCTGTGCTTTCATCCAACAGCCCTGAACTACTCCAAGAGCCATTTTTCATTCCTCAATTGTCTCTTCCTTGTGCTCCTGCTCCCCTTTTGGATGCCAAGCCCAGCTGCCATGGATTCTTGGCTCTAACTCCTRCAACCAAGCAGAGGATGGTCAATGCAAGCAGGGCTCTGGAACTGCAGGAATCACACTCCTGCCTTCTCAGAGCTGTGTCTGCTGGGATGCTCCCCAGGGAGCTACTCCTGGAGAATTTAAGGTTCCTCACTCATTTCTCAGACCAAAGTCTCACCTGTCCCTATTCCATCACACCCTCTTCAACYSAACAAGTGTTCTGTTCAAATCTCTGAGTTTCCTCTGAGTTTCACAACATCTGCCAGATTTTCTKYKGCTGAACAAAGTTCTRAACTGTCGCCCTSTTCTTCTAARTTCTTCTAAGCCTTCTGATGTTTACATTTTTGTAATGGAGTTTCTCACGCWCTTTWCATGTAAATAATAATTGGTTTGCATTCCTTTCTGGAGCAAGAGAAATTTGATGGACTGTTGGTTTGACCAGTGTAGCTGAAGAGGTGGCAAATTCRTCCTCCAATGCGTGGTCACTTCTGAAAGTCTATAAATATTAGAATCAGAAATAAACAACACTTTTTTACCTTAGACATTTCAGCGTGTGCATGTTGTTCATTTCGTGTCCTATTGAGACACTAAACCCCCTCATTCTCCCCACCATATCTGGGAGTGTGTGAGAGGTGTCTGGATGTGGCTTTTGGGATTTTGGTTTAGGGGTGATGCTGGTGGTGCTGGWGTTGAGGGGTTTTTCCAAACCTGCTGATTCTGTGACTTTGCGTTACACAGTTTCAGACACTTTCCACCATTTCTACTTTTAAATTACCCTCCACTCTCATCTCTTCTTAGGGCAGCCACAGTTCTACTGCTCTTTTGACAAAATCCTCTAAACCTGCTGTGCAGGTGCTATCTGTTTCAGACATTTTCCCCATTCCTCATCACCTTATATAATTTTTCAACCACTGCTCTTCTCTTTTCTGGTCCTGTGCACAGCACAGGGAGGGTTTCAGTGGGCACCACTGCTGAGGTCCCAGTCCCACTCTGGTGAGACCCCTCCTCCACAGCCCAGGCCCTAAACCACCTACACAAACATRAACCACAACCACAGCCCCAAAAACCTGTGAAGGCTAAAATTTTATCACTTGGCAGTCATGTTATGCTTCCCAAAAATGAAATAGCTGCACAGATGAGAATTCTCTTGGGAAGAGACCCAGATGCCCATGGCTGAAGGGGTAATTTGGATGCCAGTGCACACCTGCAGTGTGGCCTTTTGGCAGGACCCTTCCTGCTCTGGCTGCAGTGAGGATCTCCTGTGCAGTGCATTTCCCCTCCTGGGCAGGTCTGGCTGGGAGCCTGGAGATGAGATTGTCTCACCCAGGAGCTGCAGAGCCAAGTTAACAGTGCATGGAGGCACAAGATTGAAGTTCTGAATCGATTTCCTCCATGTCAAGTTGGTCAGTTATTTTAACTGCGCTTTGCAATTACCAAATCAACACCAGAAAGATATCAAGAGAACAGACTTAAGACCTTTATGCTGTTAATTTCTGGGTCTATCAAGCCATAATTTAAAGCCAGCAGCTGTGTCACGAAGATACCTCTGCAGCCATCATTTATCAAGGAGAGAACAGAGGTGGAGAGAGGATCACCCCCCAAGATGCTCAAACCAGCAAACCATGAGCTGAGCTCAGCACACACATCTCGGTTTTCTCACTCCTAAGAGCTCTAAGCCCAGGTTTTACTTCTAYCTGCACATTCTAAAGCAGATAAATCAAATTCCCCACACTGCATAATCTCACAAAACTGTTCCCCATAGCAAGGAAGGGATTGTCTTGTAGCACAACGAAGATCTTAAATCACAGCAGGTACAACAGAGAGTTTTCCCATCAATATTTTGACATTATTGTTACCTTTATCCATAAAGACACTGAAGCAAAGGAGCAGTTGCAAGAACAATAAGAAACACAAAGAAAATAGGGTTTAAAGTGTAGTTCTCACTATTATTTGTAGACAGATGGAAAAACTACCTGCACAAATGTAAGAAATATTTGCCTCATGAACATTAACATGTATGTGAGATATTATGCTGATGGAAAAAAATCTCCTTTCAAATTAAGACAATTAAGATTACTGCATAATTGAAATAATCTCCACAAGAAAGTGAACAAGTTTTCAAGTTGCAAGGTCATGTATATCCAAATGAAGTTGCAAGGTCATGTATCATCCAAATGCAGCATTACAGTGCATGTTTCTGTGTAGAGATATAAAATACAGATATTTACATAATCATTGCAGGGGTGAGAGCAGCCTTTGAAAAGAGCTTTCTGATGAATAAAACTTGAGAAGAAGGGAATAAAACCAAGCAAGAACAGAAGAGATGCTTGTCCTTGGAGAAAAGCAGGTGGGGGGCAGAACAATCAAACTGCTGGACAGAATTATGGAATGGGATGTCCCCAGACCTGCCAGCCTGGCAGAGTCCATTTTATTGTCTCTGCCAACTCATCCCCTCACACACACAGAGCAGCAGAGCTCTGAGCCAGGCAAACCCTGAGCAGTGCAGGGTTCTCCTCCCAGGACACCCCAGTGTCCAACACACAGGGGCTCAAGGGGGCTGCTTTGTGCCGCGGTTTTGTTGCTTGGCTGAGCRTTGTGCCTCCTCTAGAGAGGATTCTGAGAAATGCTGTCATGGAACATAATTCCCAGCTGAGATGGGGTAGATACAAACCAATGACAGATCATTGCTTCTCCAGCTATCTGCCCTTCCACAGAGCACCCAGGGCACTGCACCACACACCAGCAGGTGCAGCACCACTTCTGGTCTTCAGCACAKCAGCACTTGCAGGCAGCCAAACCATCCAGGATTTCAACACCCAGCCATGTTCTAAGAAGAATCTGTAACCCTTCAGATCTCCAGGAAGATACTGAAAGCTCTTCTGCACATCAGCACTTGCAGGCAGCCAAACCATCCAGGATTTCAACACCCAGCCATGTTCTAAGAAGAATCTGTAACCCTTCAGATCTCCAGGAAGATACTGAAAGCTCTTCTGCACATCAGCACTTGCAGGCAGCCAAACCATCCAGGATTTAAACTCTCATCTATGCTCTAAGAAGAATCTGCAACCCTTGAGACCTCCAGGATCACATTGCCAGGYTGGATGGGGCTCTGAGCAACCTGGTTCTTGCCTCCCAGCAGAGAGGTTGCAATGAGRTGATCTTTAAGGTCTCTTCCAAACCCCATGAGTCCATGATTAAATTAAATCAGTGCCCCTGACACAACATAGAAACAAACAATGAAAAAAAGTGCTGAGCCTTCACAGAAAGAAGTGCAACCCTGCAGCTCCCAGCTTGCAGGGAGGGATCTGGGCCATACATAAGACTACATCACATCTGGAACAAGAGTCAGGCAAGAATTTGGATAAACTTTGCACTCAGTTTGAAGCTGCTGGTGGGAGCCCAGCCAGCYCCTCTGGTTCCTGTACCTCATTCCTGAGTGAGGGAGGTGCCATCACACTCCCTTCTTAAATTGACATTTTGCTGTTCCAACAGTGATTGGGCACTTGAGCCAAACCTCTCCTCCTTTAGGGCAGCCCCCATCATTCCCAGGACACTGATGAATCCCAGCTCAGTTACACACACTTCAATTTACTTCTTTAGTCATCCCAGCTTGTGTTTCAGTGGTGCTGCAAAGGGAAAAGACKTAAAATGGGAGGGTGCTGCACCTTGGACTGCCACAGCAAAGCTTCACACGCAGGACCACCCCTGTGGTTACTCAAACAAGGCACCAGAGCACAGCTGTGGCTGCTCAGCTGTGCTGTGGCACACATTGCCTTGGAAGGCAAATTTAACTGCTGCTCTCCTGCCTTTGGCCTCATTTTAGTAAGGGATTTAAGTGAACTGATGCACTTGGGGYTGTTAGCAGGCTCAGCCATCAGAACAGAGCTTCCCCCTCCCATGTCAAGGAGTAACAAGGTATGAAGAACACCTGGTGCTGCACGGTGGCTTCACCTACAGCTGTACTGCACTGCTTCCCTGCCCTAATTCATACAGAAATGTAAATCTGGGCACACAGCGAAACAACAAAAGCCTGGTGTTTCAAACCACAACCAGAACTGCTTTCCATACAGGCTTCTTTCTTTACACAAAGGAAAGTTGCCCTCAGTGAAGCTCTGCAACCACCATAGTGAACAACAGAGGCAGAGCAAGGCCTTGAACAGCTCTTCCCTCCAAATACTGAAGGGCCAGCCCTGCACAGAGGATTGCACTCATATATTCCTTGTCCCTGGAAAACAGCCAGTGCAGCAGGACAAAMCTCCTGTGCACACAGAGGCCTGGATTCTGTGTCAGGCCACCAGCACAATGGGAAACACTCTGAGCCAGGAGAAAGGAACAGAATCCCAGACTGGTAGATTGTGTTGGAAGGGACCTTAAAKCCCATCCAGTGCCACCCCTGCCATGGGCAGGGACACCTTCCACTGTCCCAGGCTGCTCCAGCCTGGCCTTGGGCACTGCCAGGGATGCAGGGGCAGCCCCAGCTGCTCTGGGCACCCTGTGCCAGGGCCTGCCCACCCTGCCAGGGAACAATTCCTCATTCCCAATATCCCATCCAGCCCTGCACTCTGCCCTGTGTCCTGTCCCTCCATCCCTTGTCCCCAGTCCCTCTCCAGCTCTCCTGGAGCCCCTTTAGGCCCTGGCAGGGKCTCTGAGCTCTCCCTGGAGCCTTCTCCTCTACAGGTGAGCACCCCCAGCTCTCCCAGCCTGGCTCCAGAGGGGCTCCAGCCCTGGAGCATTTCCATGGCCTCCTCTGTACATATTGCAGCAGTTCCATGTCCTTTCTGCGCTGGGAAACCCAGAACTGGATGCAGAACTCCCTGTGTGGTCTCAAGAGCAGAGCAGAGGGGCAGGATKGACTCAAGCTGCTGCTCACTCTTCTTTTGGCAGAGCCCAGCAATCATCCTTCTGGACTGCACTGGCCTCTGGTCTCTCAAGCAGCAGAGCTGTGATTTGGCCTGACCCAGAATCCAGGGCCTGACCTTGGGGAGCACACATGATGCCTAGAGAGGCTGACCTAGARCAGAGRCYRGRCAGAGCTAAAGAATAAAGCAGGGATTTATTAAAAGGCCTCCATGGATCCACCTKGGGCAGMACAAGAGCCCAGCCAGGTGAACCCAAAATGGTCACAAAATGGATGACCAGTCACAAGGTCTCTCRCTTTTATAARTTTTGGCCCATTTACATATTAGGATTAWTTGKCCAATTACAGCTTCAGGTTATGMMRTCCCATCCTGCTTGTTTGCTCTCAGTTCACCATTGTTTATGGYCTTGGGCCTGAGGCTGTAATGGCTGTCCTTGGTTTCAAGCTGGAAAAGAATTGTTTTGTTTAATTGCCCTGTGAAGAGAACTTTCTAACAGTTACTATGAAGCTCAGAGTTACACACCAAGGCAGCAGAGAATCCGGAAAATATGAAAGMTAGAACTCAAGGCATCACACAGAACTGCTTGACCACACCTTTGCTCTCTCTGCTTCGTGGCAGACAAAAAGCACCAATGCCTTGGACAAAAACCACCAGTAAAAATGCCCCTTCCATGGGGGAAAGGAGCRTGTGACACCCTGGAAACTGTGAAATCCAACCCCCTGGCAGCTCCTCACACTGATCCCCTCTGCTCAAGACAGCCACTTCCCATTCTCTGGACAGGACCCCCAGACTGGAAGCATATGGTCTCTGTGCTAATTAARGCTCTCAGGCTTCCCAAATTTTTCCTGGAACGCCTGAGTTCTCTCACATTCATACCCTAGCAGCAGCATCCCCTCAGGGATGAAAACTTCAGGGGCAGCAGGGAGCAACAGCAAGGAGAAAAATATTAAATATGGTATCAACTTCTGGCATGGCAACCATTACACCTGGTGGATCAATCATTTAACAAAAACTGCAGCCAGGATTTATCTGAAAAATTGAATCAGCCTGGAATATATCACACGTTATGTGTTCTGCCTCACTCCACCAAAACACCGCACAGATTCCAATCCATCCAATTTTAAGAACACTCCCCTGTGAAGGGAAGTGCAATTCTCTCAGTAAACAGCTCAACCTTTTATCAGCATTATTGATTTACATAATTCTTAATAGCAACACTGCACAGCCATTGAATCATTAAGGYTTAAAAAGACCTTTAGGATKATAAAGTCCAAGYTTTAAGATCAACCAGCACCCTCACCCTGTTCTCAAGTGCCACCTCCAAATGTTTTTGAACACTTCCAGGGCTGAGGACTCCACAATGCCACTTCTCACATCCCACCACCAAACAACATATTCCTCACCCTAAAATCAAAGGGCAACTCCCTTTAAACACACTCTGCTCAACCCTAGCATGCGTTTGCCAGCATATTGCAGGAAATTCTCCTTTCTTTCTCATAGGTATTTCTGTGTATTTGTCTCCCTGTAGCTCAGTCTGAGTCAGTTCACAGCTCCAAACATGTTCCAAAAGCATTTTATTTAGAAAGGCCCAAATATCCATTTCATACAGTCCATTACATCAGAACATTGTAACAATTTCATCTGCTTCAGCCTGAATAAGAAATTATTCCCCACATTCTTTAAACAGAGAAGCTCATGTCAAAGAAAATAGCTTTCAGATGTTTTACAACTCTTTCATCCACAAAGGAATGCTTGGGGCTTATGAAAATATACACCTGCTCATTTGAAAACATGTCTTTCCCCCCAGTGGGAGGAAACAACAAGAAAAGCAAAACTAATGCAACAGCTCTGCCCTCCACACTGAAAAGGCAGCCAGGTACAGGGCCTGCTGCCACAGCTGGAAAAGCTGAGTGAAACCTCATCTTCAATGCCCCTGAGCCCTGAGGTTTGCCCTGGAGTAAAGCTGGTCCCCCTGCCACAGCCCCCCAGGCTCTTCCAGTGCCCTCCAGCATCTTACCTGGCAATGTAACCCCCAGCTTCAGGCTCAAACTCCTCCCAGCTCACCTGGAAGCCCTCAGGAAATGCTGCCGTGCTCCTGGAAGTGGGACATGTCAATAATGCATGTCCCAGGATCATTTCCATCCCCAGTACACAAGCCTGCTACCTGCCAGTCAACCGTGACGCTCAGTGCAACATAAGCAGGTTCTTTTCACAGCAAATAAATACTCCCAGCCATCAGCAGATTTGTATCATTAACTGATAGAAATGCAAGGGAACAGATATTTTTCTGTGGGTCTCACAGCAAAGCAATCTTTGTTATAGGCTGCTCTCTGCAGAGGAATGATTGAGAGACCCACAGTTTGCAATTTGGCACGAAGTCCAATCCTGTTTCAGTTGATTCAGCGCAATTTGCTCTCATTTCCCAGTCCAAGTTTCCTTGCTGCAGACATGTAGATGTTCCTCCCACAAAGGGCACAGAGCATCACCCAGACCCAAAAATTCAAATCACCTACTTGCCCTCCTGCAGCTTGGAGCACTTCTTTCCAGGAAGATGGGGCCTCCACAGAGAGAGGAGTTGCCACTGCCTCCAACAGCAAACCCAGCATCCGTGGGGCACCACAGCACCAGGAAAATGCAGCTGCTTTCCAGGATTTGCTCCTGTTCTCCACTTAGAGCAGCACTGGCCAAATCCCCAGACAGAGCAGCTCCAGTGTGAGCAGGGACAGAGGAGGATCAGCCCTTTCAGTGGTTCAAACCCAACGTTCCTCAACCAGGGCCACGTCAAAGCCGACGTCACAGCCGAGCCTTAATGAAAATGGAAAAACCAGGATCATTCACTTCTCTGTAACAGGAGAGCACTGCTAATGGGCTGGGGGAGGGCAGCCAGACTCCTGGGAGCTGRGGACGAGTCCCCACGAGGCTCAGGGTGAGCATAGTTCACAGACAGGGCTTGGGCAGAGTCACCAAGGGGRGAAGAGACCTGTAAGGTCACAGACCCTCTGCCCAGCAGCACCATCATCATCCCCAAGGGCCACATCCAGACATCTCTTGTGACCCCACCAACACACTGAACAACTCATCCCAGTGCCTGACTGCTCCTTTAGTGATTTATTTTTTTTCCTAGTATCTGATCTGAACATCTCCCGGTGCAACCTGAAGCCATTTCCTCTCATCCTCTCACGAGACACGGCAGAAGATCCTGACCCCACCTCACCACARCCTCCTTCCAAGGCAGTTACAGAGATCACCAGGAATACATCCCCCAAAAGCACCCAGCCAAGGTGCCAGGAGGTGCCTGGACACCCCAGCACAGCAGGACAGACATCCCTGATTTCCCAATGTGCACAGCTAGAAAAAAATCACTGCAAAATTCATCTGCATCACTGCTGTAGCCGTTTGCTCTGGTTTTCCAAGAGACACAAGTATTTCCCAAAATAGAATGCTCAATACCACCATTCTCAAAAGCTCTTATTGATTTCTGCCCAGACTTAACAAGACATTTGACTTTCTGAAGCTGTACTTAATTTCTTTGTCGCTACATTGCCTTTGCCTGAGCTGTAGTCCCTCCTAACACTTAGCAGCAGCAGCACTTTTCTCTCTTTCTCTGAATCACATAAGAGGGTGGAAGTGTTCCAGGTCTAGCATGGAGAAACATGGCTCTTCCMAAGTATTTTGCAAAGGAACATTCTGAAATAGAGATGTAAGTAAGGGGAGAAATCTCCAATAATAAGCCACTTCTTTAAAAAGCCTATTTTTCCTAGAACCCTCAAATGGCTTGGGTTGGAAAAAACCTTACAGCTCATCCAGTCCCACTCTTTGCCATGGCCAGAGACACCTTCCATAGACCAGGTTGCTCCAGCCTGAGCAACTTTGGATAATTTCTAATTATTTCATAGTCAAAGATCAGGATTTTTAATTTTTTTGCTTAAAGTTCCAAGATGAGAAGTGCAAAACACTGCACTCTGCCAGCACTCACAGTTTTATATAAACTACACCAACACAAGTTGGTAAAAAAGTAAATCCAATCCTAAGAACTAGTTTATTAAAAAAAATAATAATTAAGCTTGTATTTCAATCATGTCTTTGAACAAGTGAGGTAGAAAACATGACTGACAAAGGATTTACACTATTTTCTGCAGAGTTTCTCCAGCTGACCCAGTATTAAGACAAGAATGTGCTTTGTGGAAAGAGAGGCTTTAACACCATTTGGATTTCAGATATAATGTAAGAAAGGCATCAAAACCACCCAGTGCTGGAAYTGGGAGCAGAGGCAGGGGGAGCAGCTGGTTCTGCTTTAGCACAGGCATCATAAAACCATTTTGCTCCAACTCTTACCTCAAAAAAACCCCTCACAATGCGGCAGCAAAAAGTTGAAATTTCAGGTTATTTTTTATATATATTTTCCTCCAAAACAATAGTTTAGTCACAAGAGATGTTACAGGGTAAAGTTATATCCTGCAAGGATAAATGAATCTGAAATTGCTTTTAAGGAATAAGTATTTGTCTGAGCTCAGAAAAGGCAATACATCAAAAAAAGAAGGTAAGCAGCCTGTTTCAGGGCATTTTACCAGTGCATTTACTGATGGTTTATCCTCTTCCATTTTATTCTTCAATTTAGACAGCATTATTCACTGTTACTGTTAATTTAGATCCTTTTGTTTTCCTAAAGTCACACAGATAAAATGAAGGTCAGGACAAATTCATGACTCTTTCAAAATCCAGAAATCCTGATGAAGTACCCACATGAAACTGCTTGATCAAAAAAAGAAGGGATTTTATCCTCATACACAAATATGGGATAAATTCTGCCTGTTTTCTCTCCTCAGAGATGGAACATACCAGAAAGGTGCCCCTGAAGGGAAAGAAACACCTTCTGGGGGAAAAAAATAAAAAAGGAGAACTGTAGAAYTCAACTCTTGATTTTCTTCATGGATGAAAGAAGAGATTAAAAAGATGTTCCAAATAAAAGCAGGGGATTTCTAGCATTTAAAGAACACAAAGGGAGAGGCAATGCATCAATGCCTGAGCAGCAGAATCCCAGCAGTTCATCTTCTCCTCACTGGGCTGCTGGGTGAGTAAACAGCCAGCGGAGCTGAAGGGAGAACACAAAGAATTCAAGGGAGAAACACAACTGGAGCTCAGCAAATCGATACCCCCAGCACATGAGCTGTGCTCCTCATTAGTCCTGAGCTGATGTTAATGGCCCTCCTGATCAGGGCTTCTTGAGGTTTTAAAAATAYGGAGAAAATTAAAAGGCTGTAAAAATGCTCAGCTCGTGGAAGCACTAACTGAGGGAAAGCTGAGAAGGGTCCAGCTAACCCTGATGCTCACTGGTAATGTAGGAACTGTGGTTCCTGTATTCTCAATCTGTCCCATTTGCCAAGCTGGAATTGCCATCCTAGAGCAGTAATGAGCCAGAGGAAAGCCTGCATTTGGGCACAGCTGTCAGGAAAGAGCTTTTTAAATTCAGATTTTCCCCAAAATTGTTGAGCCACCAGCATTGTTCTCCATAGATGGCTCCCRGTACAGTGGGGGAAGGGAGAGTTATTTTCGTGTACACTGCTTTTGGAATTTCAATTCCTTCTTCTCTCATTGGATGCAATCCTCTGGAGCAAAATTAAAATTAGTGGTGACAGCCATGTAATAGTCTATTACATGTAGGAACATGTACCAAAACACTCCTGCACTTCTGTGGTGTTACCACTTGGAGATATTTGCTTCCRTCCCCTCCTCTTGGTATGGAAGGAAAGATGTCACCATGGTCTCCAGCAAAAGGCTGAGGTTGGAGCAAATTGAGCTGTTAAACCTGAGGCCAGAGGAGCAGCAGACACAGAGCTGAGGGAACTTTTCCTTACTCTGCCATATAAAACTGAACAAGTTCAAGGCAGAAAAACTGAAGTAGTTCAAGGTGTTGGAAATGGCAGAGCCAGACTGGCTGTTGGAAGAGCCAGAGGAGCAGCAGACACAGGGCTGAGGTACCTTTTCCTTACTCTGCCACATAAAACAGAGCAAGTTCAAGATGTTGAAGGTGGCAGARCCAGACTGGCTGTTGGAGAGCCAGAAGAGCARCAGAGACAGAGCTGAGGGATCTTTTCCTTACTCTGCTATTTGTTCCAACCAGAGGAATAATGGAGCCATGTGGCAGATGAGGGAAAAGCAGGGTCTTAAAAACAGAGAGTTCCCCAAAAACTTTGGGGGACCTTATGAAGGATGCACATTTAAGCCAGAAATTCAGAGTACACGGGTGGTAAAGAGGGAAACCACTCAGAGGCAGAAAAACTGAACAAGTCCAAGGCATCCAAAGTGGCAGAGCCAGACTGGCTGTGCTTTCAGAAGGCTCCACCATTCCCACAGCATACCCTGCTGCTGCAGGACACTCAAGTGTTTCAGGACATGAATGATATAATTGGTCACAATTATATTGGACATGATTTAAGACATGAATGATATATTGGTCACAATAATTATATTATTTTTTGTCAGGAAAAAAAGGTGAAAAAAAATTCTGAGCAGCCRTGTTTGTATGTCTGAACCCTGTGCACACAATTTTGGAAGAAAAGAGCACTCTAAAAGATGCAGAGGTCAAACATGAGAGGAGTTCACTGCCCAAGAGCCACARGCATCCAGCAAATACAACAGCTGCTCAAAATATTCCTTCTGAGGCAGCAATAAACCAAGCTGATGTGATGTTTGTCCCCTCACTGCAACTCTAGCGATGTTACTTGGCACAGCATCCTAAGGGGGACATATTCCAGAGAAAACAGACCTTGAAGGACTGGTGTGAGGGGAAAGGGAATGGAGACACAAAGGAAAAAGGCTGGGGGAGGGTTCCCTGGCAGTGTGGAGGAGAGTAGTGTGTGCTTGCCCACCCAAATGAAATGTCCTACCTGAGCCTGTTCCTCTGGAGCTTCCAAGCTGTGCCTGCCCCCAGGTGTTGGAGGCTCTGGAAGATCTCCTTACCCACACACCATCCTCAGGGAAGCCAGCAGGATCCTGCAGGAGAGCACCAGGAAAAAGGCACCGTGCCTGGTGCTGCCCCCATAAAGGCCGATTCTGATGGGAGCAGAGCTCCAGCCCTGACCAGCAGGGACCCAGCTGAGAGCTCAGAACAATTCTAAATAACGCTGCACGTCAGCACAAAGGAGGTGAAGGTTTCCTGGCAGGTCAGACACGCCCAGTGCTGGCACCACCTGCTCAGAGCCAGATGTGCCCTGGAATCTCTCCCAGCAGGGATGGATCTATGCCCACACCAGCAGACCCTGCAGAATGATGCTCAGACACTTGCCCAGCTGGGCTGGGTGCACAGGTCACAGCCCCAGCCCAGGCTCTGCTCCACACCAAAGCACCTGAACTGCCTGAACCAGGCAAGGCTGCAGCAAAACTGCTCCTSCCTCTTTCATCCAAGGAGGGACACACAGACTGGGGTGGCTGGGGACAGCAGAGCTGCCCACATTTTCCATAAAGTGCCTACACTGTGCAGGCTGTTTGGAGAGAGAGGGGAAGGAGGATATCAGCTCTTCTCAGCAATTCCCTAAGCAGCACTTTGGAGTCATGGAATGGTTTGGGTTGGAAGGGACCTTAAAGTCCATCCAGAGCCACCCCTGCCATGGCASGGACACCTCCCACTATCCCAGGCTGCTCCAAGCCCTGTCCAGCCTGGCCTTGGGCACTRCCAGGGATCCAGGGGCAGCCCCAGCTGCTCTGGGCACCCTGTGCGGGTGTTGAGGAACTGGATGAACTTCCTACTGATATCCGATCTAGACCTGCTCTCTTCCAGTTGGAATCCATCCTGCCCTGCCCTACCTCTGCAGGTCCTGCTGTTCCTCCTCTGGCAATGCTCCCTCAACCCTTAGAAGCCACACTTTCTTCACTACAAATGTAAGGGGAAATAGTTTAGGCTAATCCTTGGGAAGTGCACATTTGCATACTGCCCACACAGCTCCAAAACACCAAGAGWTTTTTGATTTAACGAGTCCTTAAATGCAGAAAATCCTAGATGAAACCTCAGCTCACACCTCTTGATGATGCTGGGAGCAAAGCAGGTCTCACAAGGGAGAGGTTGCTCCCTCTAGGAAACTACAGGCAAAAAATAAAAGGAACATAATCCTCTCTCCAGAACAGGCTGTGGAGGCAGGGAACACCAAAAAGGGCAGGAAACCACTTCAGCAAAAGGACAACGCTGGCACAATAACAAATACGAAAATATGGGTCTTAAATAAGCATCAATTGTAAGAGATGGGCAGAGTAATTTGAGCAATCAGCCTTTGGCTGAGAAGAGGGAATATTACCCATGACATSCTTTGTTTTGTGAGAGGGAATGCGCAGCCAGGCAGGCTCAATGGTCCCCTCAAGCACTGAACTCCCATGAGAATTTTAACAAAGACACTTGTTTATTTGAGCACTTGAAGGAAACGATTTTCTAAATGACCACTCGAGAGAGGCAGAAAGCAAAGAGAGCTCACCAAGGAGCAGGGCACAGGTGAGCAGAGCCATCAGAAACGGCCTTGGAGGAACCCAGGGCAGGAGGCTGGCTCCTGGCATCTCTTGGATCTAACAAGGGATCTCCTTGAAAGACCCTGCCAAGGCTTCGGTTTTAAAGGTTGTCTTGGGCCAGTGTTCCACATTTTCTTTTTTCATAATCTGGTTGCAAAAACAGCAGAAGGTCTTGGTTTCCTTTAATTTCTTTTCATTTTTTAAGCCCAAGGAAAAAAATTCAGGTTTTTATACTAAAACAAAACCAGAAGCTGAAGCCTGCATTATTTTAAAAAGCAGTGCAACTCTTTGAAAAAGCTGATACCACAACACCGAAAAGCAGGGGTGGCACAGAACATGGGGAACAAGACTTTGGACCACAACCCAAGAACATGTTTGAAGAGAAAGGATGCAGTTTTTACCTTCTGCTCCCCAATTCCACCCATTACCAAAGGAGCCAGGATGCCCATCAATCCCAGCAGGTGAAAATCTAATGACCAATCTTTTGCCATTAGACATGCCTGCCTACCTTGGAGCCAACATCCAGCCTTGCAGGTGAGAAGCGCTGGGGTTGTTTCTAACAGCTCTCAAAAATAATTTTCCAGGTTCTGAGCTCCTCATTAGAGCTGATTTCAGAGTCCAAAATTCATTAGTTGTGCTTCACCACCTCCCAGCCGACACCATGGTACAGTGCAGCCAATTCCTTGGAGCTCTGACTCTTCTCCTAAGTATACAAAGGTGATTTCTTTTTTTACTTTCTGTGGAAGGAAACATTAACAGCAACGGAACAACACACTTGCTATGTGCTGCAATGGGATGGAAAAGGGAGAAGAAAGGAAGAACTGATTGTGTATCTTGAGATCTGCCAGCAAAGCTCACTTTGTGTTCTCAACAAAATTTCAAGTCCATGACGGGCCTGAAATTATATAAGGATGGGTCAACTAAAACGTGTAAATGGTTCCATGCTAACCACAGGAGAAAAGCCACTGCCAGCAACTCTAGACCCTGTGATCTGGGAAACAGGGATTTTTGGTTTTAAGTAGCTCCATTTGGATGCATTTTTTAAAGTAGAGATGCTGCTTATTTGACGTCTAGATCCACCTGACAGACGTGATCTTGTTATGATGGAATGGAAAACAAGATTTAATCATATACACAGTTATTAAAAAACATACAGCAGGGCAGGGCTGGCATACAGCTCCCCAGAAAGGCTGTGGCCATCAGACTGGGGAAATAGAAACACCTGAAAATAAAGTKTTTTTTTTTTATGGCAATGTAGATTAATCCTTCTGAGCCTGGTGTTGGTCATGCTCAGGGCAGCTGCACTCCTTCAGTGCCTGCCTCAGATTCCACATCCAAGCTTCCATGTTTCCATGCCCTTCCTCCTTCAGATTTCACATCCAAGCTTCCATGTTTCCATGCCCTTCCTAGCTCAGATTCCACATCCAAGCTTCCATGTTTCCATGCCCTTCCTAGCTCAGATTTCACATCCAAGCTTCCATGTTTCCATGCCCTTCCTGCCTCAGATTTCACACCCAAGCTTCCATGTTTCCATGCCCTTCCTGCCTCAGATTTCACATCCAAGCTTCCATGTTTCCATGCCCCTCTTCCTTTGCATGCAACAAAACATCTTCAGCACAGGACTGCCCCATTTTCCATGAAAACCAATCCACTCTTGCATGTCCATGGAACACACAACCCTCTGTCAGGCCTGATTTGAGCAGAACCAAAGCTGAAAGTGGCTCCATGGCTTTGAGGAGGCTCTGGAGAGAATTTAAGCACTCACAAGTGGATATAGCTGTAAAAACAGGTGAAATGGGAAGTACTGTTGGAGCTCCCATTGCTCCTCCACACTGTGAGCAGGACACTGCCCCTGGCTCATCCCTGCCCCTGTTCCAAGGTCTCCAGACAGCTCAGCAAGGCAGAGCAYCATCCACCCTCATCCTTCCCTGAGGGGTTTACAGCCTAATCCCAAGTTTCCAGCTCCTTCTCAAATTCCTGAGCCCCACAGCCTCATCCAAATCCAGACCACCAGCAAGCAGCACGTTATTCCTAACCCTGCACCATTCCTTCTGCTAAAAGCAACAAGGGAACAATAACCAGGCAATCTGTTGGATAAAGCCACAGAAACTGCCACCAAATCGTGGATTAAACCCCTCCAGAAGGTTGAAATAGCTGTAACCAGCCTGGAGAACACAACCAATTTATTACAGTGCTCGTTTCTTGCCGGCTCCCTCCTGCAATGCCTCTCACTGCTTCCAGCAGAATGTTAACTCCGAGAAAACGGAGCAGTGGGGAAAAGGAAACACTGTTGCTACAGATGTGAATGTCATGTAAATGTCAAAGCTCCTGTTAAAATTTGATCAGGAGGCTGAGTGAAAGGGAGAGAGTGTTTCTGTGAGTAAACCAGCACATTAACAAGAGTTTCAGCCTGTCTGCTCACAACGGGACCTCAGTGATGGATTTCATTATTCTTAATTTCCTATGTATTATTAAACTGCAATTGATTTCACTAAAAGATCATATAAAGCAACACAAGAACTGCAAACAAATGTTGGTTGACAAGATGGATCTACATCAGTCTTAGAATTAAAATTTCTTTGTGCCTTTTCTACAGCTGCACTTCATTTATAAAAATTCATTTGTTTTGCATTRCATATAAATGCCCCTCTACTTAGAAAGACCTGGAGCATGTGCAAATGCAATGTGCATTCATTCACCTGAACCAGGAGACACAGGGTGGTTTCCACAAAATCCCAAAAAGCAGAATTCCAGCAGACACTACAGGGACACAGATAATTGCAATGAACCAATCTCCAAAGTTGTTGTTTTGGAAAGGAACTGTTTTTACCATTAGTTCACAGTCCCACTGGACACATTTCTTGGGGAACCTCAGGAAGGAGACGTTCCCGTCTCAGGGACTCCCTCCCTGCTGTGTAACCTCAGTTCTGCCGTTTCAGGACCCTGGACATCTCCCACACAGTTCCAAGCGTTCCAGCTGCGTGGTGAAAGTGCTACCGACGCGGGAAAAGAGACATTTGTCTACAGAGACAGGAGCAGGGCATTAGATTGGATTTTAGGAAGGAATTGTKGGTGATGAGGCCCTGGCACAGGGTGCCCAGAGCAGCTGGGGCTGCCCCTGCATCCCTGGCAGTGCCCAAGGCCAGGCTGGACTCTGGGGCTTGGAGCAGCCTGGGACAGTGGAAGGTGTCCCTGCCAYGGCAGGGGTGGCGCTGGATGGGATTTAAGGTCCCTTCCAACCCAAACCAGTCTGGGATTCCTGTAGCTGCTGGTTTTAACACCAAATTAAAAACTTGCTTCACTCTAAACCACACAGACTGAAAAACTCTATAACAACATTCAGGTTACTCAATGCAAATTAGGATTAGAAAAATTATCCAGCTACATGAGACCTTCCCTCCAGCTTTACATGTCCCCACCAAACCACCACCTCCTCTCAGCACACAGGGGCTATCTGTGGCACAACCAAAGCCAGCCTTATTCCAGTTCAGAATTACTTTCAAACCAGTCCAACAATTGCCCTGAACTGATCCCTTTCTACCCAAAAAGTCCCCACTTCTCTCAGACKTGCATGGCTCAAAAGTCTCTGCTCATTTTGCAGCAGCCTTGGCATCACAGTTACCTGYTGTGCCACCAAAACAACCTGCTCACTTCTTCCACAGGAGTTACACAAGGATATCCTKGGAAAGAACTTGGAATTTCATGCCCTCAAAGACATCCTCTGTGGCTGGCAGCCCAAGCCATAAACTTGTCACTATCCTGAAAATTGTGGAAGGGCAAGAGGACATAACATCCATATTTCTGATGGATGAATCCCTTTGGTTTGAGACTCCCTTCATAGTTGGAATTTTTTTTTAATTTTTTTTTTTTGTAATCTGCCTTCAAAAATTTTAGAATAGGAACATTGTCAAAGACTCAAAGGGAGATCATTGTAACCCCCCCAAAAAAAGAGTTTTTAAGGGATTTCCATAACCCTCTGTCCTTTCCCTTCAATGAGGCAATGCAGGCACTGTCCTCTACTGCCCCACTGCTGTTTGAAGTCATAATCAGGAAGGAATAAAGCTRAAAGTGCCAGTGGACAAAGCCTCCATCTATTATTAATTTCATGAGCAGCCTGATTCATCTTCAGTAGCTTCAGTCCCCCCAGCTCCCTTCCCAGATGACAAAAGGCCACACTGGTGGCCAGCGTCCCTCTCCTGCTSTAGCTGCCACATTGCTGAACTTCCCTCATCCACAGAAATCTCTGGATAAACCCAGAGCAGCTGCAGAGAGGACAAAGAGCATCCAGCAGGAGCCTTTCCCCTCTCTCTGCTCCCYGAGGGGCTGCCAGGCACAGGGACACCCCAGGGCCTGATGGGGAACTCCTGGGGCTGTGCCCTCCTCTCCCACTCCAGCTGGGTTCTCACAGGATCCCATTCCCTGGAGTTTTTTAAAACACAAAGTGGATTTTACGAGCCCAGGGGTTCACCAGTCATGAATCCTTTTTTATTCAAGGCTGTATATCCCTAAAAACCAAACTCATCTGAAACTCACTGGGTTCATTTATCCAGATCTTCCTCAGGTATAAGGACTTATGCAAATAACCTTGTTTTACATTAAGTGTTACAAGATTTATCTTTTTCTAAACTGAAAGTTTTATTCCAATGAAAGGCATTGCTCTCAGAAAGTAAAAAAAAAAAAAAAAAGAAAGAAAAAGTAGTAAAGGAAGGCTGCTGAAGAAGATTATTATCTGCTCTATGATTGATTTGGGCATCTAAAAAGGAAAAAGTCCAGAAACTTAAGTAAAATGAGAGTCCTGGAAAGCTCCTTGACTATCAAAACTGAGCAATTTCATTATTATGAAGAAATTCATTCTCATGGACATCTGAGTAACAGAGTTCAGACTGCTCTTGAGAGATTTAAAGATCCTATTTGTGAATGTTAAATAACTTGAAGCTCCATAAGCTAAATGGATTCAGAAACCAGTCAGTGCTTCTTTGAATTTAACTTGTGCTCACACATCTATCTCCCCCCCTCTTTCTTTGACAGGAACCAAAAAAAAAATAAAATAAAATTCAATGGCAATCTACTTCTGCATCAAGTTGTTCATTTTTCCTTGTCACACACATGGCACTGAAGTGTCACAACCTAATTCCATTAGAGTGTGGGTTTCATTTCTAGTTTGCACTCAATTCTAGATGCAACAAGTAACATGAACTACACCATATCCTAATTACTTCCACTGTGCTGCCTCACCAACAGTTTCCTCAAACTTGCAATCTCTGTTTGCAGACAAGGGCAGAGAAGAAAGCCCTGAGTTATTCTGTGTTGTTGAACACACCACCAGAAACCAAAGGTTCCCAAGTCATTTCAAGCTTGGATATTACCCAAGTGTAAAAATTGGAAGAAAAAACCCAATAACTTCATAATCCATAAATTGAGTTTGCTTGGTGAAGCACAGTTTGGTTCAGGGGAGAATCTTGGGAATAAGGATCTGCCACGGTGCTCAAGAAGGTAAAACCTTGGAGTGCAGCCACACTCAAATACTCATTGTTTAGACGAAATTCTCAAAAAACAGTTTAATGAAAGCTCAATCAAAACTACACCAACAACATTTCCCTCTTCTCCTACTCCCAAAAGGCCAGAATGGGTTTCTTTTTTTAGAAAAAGATTCCTTTTCTCCAAAATCATGATAATATTCATCATCATAGAATCCTGGTTGGAAAGACCTCCAAGATAAAAACCCAGCTGCAAATCCAGCCCTGCCAAGCCCASCTCCAACCCATAACCCAAGTGCCACCTGCCCAGGGCTGCAGAATCCATCCCTGAGGTTTTCCCAGCTCCTGTGATGGGAACAGGCTGTTTGCTTGACTGGGAAACACCCTGCAAAGAGGCCAAGGTGACACCAAGACCTGCAAGGAGGGAGCACAAAGCTGCCCAAAGTCATMCCAGGAACGTTTGGAGCTGCCAGTCCAAGGAACAGCCTGATGTCTCAGTGGAACTGCTGGCTCTGAATGGTGGGTATCCGAGAAATGTGGAGTTTCACACTCCCGTGGGGCTAGGAGATGGCACCCAGCTCACAACATCCACAYGGAGCATCCATGGGAGAGCTCCCAGCACACCCAGGCCATCAGATCCCAGTGGTTCCCTCCCTCTTGCTAAAATCAACCATGGAAGTGCCCAGAGGAAGACAGCACCCACTGAGACAGCCCTGCTGCTCCACAAACAGAGGGGGAAGCTGAAAATGTTGCAACCAGCCATTCACATTACTCTTCACACTGGGATTAGTATCCGTGTTTTTGTGAAAAGCACCACGCAAAACGCAATGAACAGATTGCAGTTGTATCTCTCACCCAAAAGGAAAAAAAAAATCACCAAAACCCTCCAATGGCTGGACACAACCAGAATTTGAATGGAAAACACAGGAGTATTTTTATCTGTTTAAAGAAGGCAAGAAGGAGCCAAGTGAATGAGGTAAGTACAGCAATCAGCACACGGGTGAAGTGAATGTAACAACCTGGCTGAGCAGGAAGGTTCCCCAGTCACAATAAGAAGTCTKGAAAATGGACATATCACAGCAGCAACCCTTATCACCCAGCCCTCCTAGATCTTCAGGCACTCCTATTTACACCTTCCTTCTTACAACCTGGGTCCTAAGCCTTTAAACACAGAATTATTTGGGTTGGTTTTAATTTAGAAACGTGTGCTAATGTGTATTTCTGGCAAAACAAGGCTATTTTAGGCACAAATTCCCATCCAGATCTGATTGCCCAACCACCAAATTAACAACAAGCACTGGCTGTATGTTTGTCTCCCACTAATTAAATCACTTCAAGCAGAGCAGCATTTCAGCTCTTAAGCATAATCTTGACTTTAGAAAGGACTCACTACTCTTACTGAGGTGGCTCCAAAAAATGCTTTACCAGGAGTATTTTTCTCCTTGCATCTTTCCCAAACTGCTCCCAGAAATCTTTCCACCAGCTTTAATCATTCAGCTTTGCCTTCTTACCTCGCTTTCTTCTCTCAATACCTCAAATGGTTTGTTCAGTTAGAAGCATATGAACTAAATTTAAAAAAAATAAGGGAGCACTTCAGTGGCAGAAAACAGCTGCAGCCTTTGTGGCTCTTCCCTTTGAACCTCCCTCTGTTGCTCTTTTTTCCTTGCCCTTCAGAGTGCACTATTCCAGGGGATTTATTTGAACCAGATCTGGTTTTTTCTGTGTTGCAGGGCATTGTTTGATGACAGGCAAAACAGGCTGGACAAGGACAGCACTCCATGGCCCCTCCTCAGGCGATCGTCCAGGCAAGCTTGGATAGTTTGAAGTTCCAAGGAAAATTGGGAGAAAGCCCAGCATTCCTCTGGTCACCTTTAGGCTGAGACTGCAGTCTTGATGCCACTGATGCAAACTCCCACTGGAGCATTATTTCCCAGAGGTTATTCCCAGTATGAGCCAGCWCAGCCTGGGCAAGGCTTTCATCCTGACTGGCGCCTGGCTCATCCCAGCCCTGCTGTCCCTGCAGCTGCAGCTTCCTAATTGAGGTCCACCACTCATCTGTGGGGGCATCTAATTGCTCTCCAAAGCCCCTGCAAGAGGTTCCCAGCAGAGACAAAGTTCCTCTGATGCAGCCCAAACAAACAAACAAMTAAACACACAATTAACACCTTCCCTGCCCTTCCCACACAGGCAGAGAGCAGAGGGGCTCCCTTGCTCATCCCAGTTCAGCAGTGCTGGGCTTTGCTGCAYCCTGGAACCTCTAAGGCAGCTCCTTAACGTTTTGTGGCTGCCCCATGATCCCTGGAAGTGTCCAAGGGCAGGTTGGACGGGGCTYGGAGCAACCTGGGATAGTGGAAGAGATCCCTGCTCACAGCACAGGGTGGGTCTGGATGGGCTTTAAGGTCTCTTCCAGACCATTTTGGGATTCTGGCATTAACCAAGTGTGAGAAATAGCTACTCACTTCTCATAGTTTAGGAAGGTTCATTAAACCTTATCAAAAATACAACAGAATAAAGAAAATGCTGGGAGCAAAAGACTTTCCCTGCCATGTGCTCAGCCCCTCACAATGGAGCTTTTTTCCTTTTTAACCCTTTAACCCCTCTGTCCATCAACCCCTTCTTTGCTGCCCAGTGGTGGAGATCTCTTCCTCAAACCCTGATTGGAGGTCAGATGTCACCACAGTGACAAGCCAGCTCCCAGATGTCCCAGCTCCAGCTGTCCCTTGATAACCATGTGAGGGGGTACAACATAACCATAAATCTACAAACTTTCCTTAACCTGTATACATGATATTTCTCCATTAACTATGGGAGTCAATCATCACATTACTCATCTATCACACAAGGATTGAGGGCAATCATAGTGACAAGGTCAAATTTCTGCCAACAGAGGAATTTTCTCCTTCTCCCTCCTGGCTGTCCTATGCCAAGTGAACCCAGGGAAAACACCCCTGTCCCTGTCCCACACAAAGCTCTGTGTTTTAGGTGCTTAGAGGGGACATAATGAGTTCAGATCAGTATATTTATATGTACAAAACAGACACTCTTAAGTGACTTTAGCTCTTCCTTCAGAGGTTTGTCACCAGCCATCAGAATTACTTGTTCCACCTTCTTTGGAGCTACAGCTTGATAAAAGTCCAGCCAGACATGCAGCAGCCCAAGAAGAGCCTGTGATSCTGACCCTAACAGCTCAGGAACACCCCAAGCCACTGCCAGGGGATCACAGCCACTGCCTCAAGTGCCAGAAACAAACCACTTCCCTCTACTGCTGAGCAAGTCCTGATTGTCAAGTCGCTTGTAATAAATCACCTAAGCATGAAAAGCTGCAGGAGCATCTCCTCTCCTGCTCTGCTGTGCTTGCACAAGCTTCTTAGGCACTCAGTGTCTCTTCCCCCAAAAGACTTCACATCAACAAATGCATCACACGGAATCCTCTGGTAGCAGCAAAATTAATATATACCTGCAAGGCACTTTTTTCCCCTTCATCAATCAGTTGATTAGTTATTTTTAATTAAAACAGCAAGCTCTGATTGCAGGATTTTGAGCAATAATCCTTGCCACTTTAACTACTATTTTGTGTGGTTCAGACACTGAATTTATAAACTATTAATAGGACAGAACAAGCAAACTTGGGTTTAATTCTCAAGCAGCATTTTGGCTTRATGCAGATTTCAAGCTTCCACTATCCAGTTATCCCTCAGCATGTTTCAAGTACCAAGAAGCAGACAATAATTGGCTAACAGATCAGTTTTCATCTGTGCATTCTGAGTTTAAGAGAAAAACAGCTGGTTCACACACAAAAAGCCCCAATGCTCCATTTTGCCWAAAGTCTGTTAAGTCTACTTGAAGCTTGGATGAAGAAGATCCAAAAAGAACCTTTATGGGTAAAAAGGTTTTCTTTGCCAAACCAAAGGTTTTATATCAGACTTGCTGTTAAAACTGAACTAAGACCAGATTTTACTTTCCTGTTTTCAGATTTTGCTGCTTGGCTGGACAGAGGCCCACAAACAAACACAGATATTAAAAATAAATAAATAAATGGGATGCTGCTGTTCATGTTATTTTCCTGTTTGAGAGCATTTGGACTAAGGCTGAATTGCTACCAGAAATTTACCAGAGCCATGAAAGGAAAAGTGCAAAGCCACTGGTTTAATTTCCTTCAGCTGCTTGCTAACCAGGAGCAKAGTTTTAACAACTTAAGGCCCTTGTTTGAAGCTGTTAAAGTACTTAAATTCCAGGGWTCAGGGGTAAATSTCYATGGATTTCAGGCTGCTAAGGCCTKGGAAGAAGGAAAGGAACAGCAAACAAGGGAGACCACTTTTTAAGGATGCATCCCACCAAGTAAAATTGTGGTTCCTGAAGCATCCAGGAGAAATACATAAGGAACTTATGGAAGTTTAGTTTGTAAATTGAGGGAGGAGAACTCAAGTCAAGTTCYAACTCCTGTCTGATGTCCTGGCAAAGCTCTGTATCCCTGAATCAGTCCTGTGGCAGCTTCTGAAGCACAAAGCTTCAGCCTACAGCAAAAGCAGTGGAGCTGTCCCAAACAGCCACCAAGCCCAAGCTATCCCCACATCTACCCCACGGACACACAGCAGCAGCTCAACACTTGGTGCTTCAGGCTTCCATCTCTGCACAGAAAACCAGAGCCCAGATCTGAGAAGCCCATTTGCACAGCGGATGTGATGCCTCATTGGTGGAGGGATGAGTGATAACCACGGTCTCACCAAGCTGACTGARCCTCTTCATCTGCAAAACCAAGCCAGCACTCACTCTGGAAGGWGTTTAGCAGGTTGCTCTACCAACCATTCCCATTTTGCCAGAGGAATTAGGTACTCTAACACTCTTCCAGATACGTGCACATGCTGTCATTGGGAAGTTACAGAAAAAGCCGGATAGGAAAGGCTGCATGTGAAACTTTGGATAAAAACAAGAGCAAGACTAATTTAAGTGTCCCTTCACCCATCCACGGTCACTCCCTYGCAGATTTAGCACGTGTCGCCTGCAGACACTGAGGCTGACACAGCGGGTCCAGCTGAAGCAGGAGGGGAGAGCCAGCAGTCCCCGACTTGGGAGTCACCTGCCTCAAATTCCCCAAAGCTTTGGCACACCAGAAAGTTGTGAGCAGGGCGGGCTCCCGCGCCGCTGCTGCGGGTGACAGGGCTGTCACTCCTGCGGCAGTGCCAGCACGCTCCCGCTGTCCCTTCAGGCASCGGGAATGGCATCCTGGCACCCGTTCCGTGCTCCACGCACACCGGGCTCGGCTGCCAGGCAGGAGGAGATGGCATCTCTCAGGGAGAACTGGATTTGGAAAAGTTACACGGCAGGAACAGTTTGCATGCATCCCCAGCTTGCTACGTGGGATCTCGAGAACATTTGCTTTACCACTCCAGCTMTACGGTCTGGTTTTATTTTTAAATGTCTCTTTTTTCCCCAGCTTCCACTCATCAGAGAGCAAAACTGTTCTCAGTCGAAGTGAGAAACGTATTTGCTTAACACGCAGACAGCCCAAAGAGCAGTCTGAGAAATTTATATGTCACGAACCTCCTCCCGTCGGGGGGTGGGTGGGAGCAGACACGGAAACGCTTCCWCCTCAACTTTTGATGCTGGGAGTGGGAGCAGCCGCCTTGCGAGCGCAGGGGCTTCCCCCCACACCTCGGCGGGGCCCAGATGAGTCAACGGGAATGATTTGCATCCAAAAACCCCTCCGGCTACCACACCCCTCCCTCCGAATTAGCATCCAATCATCAGTAATGGCCACTGCCGAAACACGCCGAGGGGATGGGAAGGCGGCACCTGCCTCTCCCGGCATGACACCACCCACACCTCGGTGCTGCTCTTCCCAAGGCAATCCCAGCGCTCAGGCTCCAGCCCCCACGGCTGACCTCACCGTACAKCCCTCAAGTTCGCCCGGCATTTCAAGCACAGGGCTCGCATCAGCCACGGGGACAGATAAAACCGCTGGGGTGTGTAAAAGGTTGGCAGCAGAGTCACATCAACCACCAGGGGCCGGGCACCGGGGTTACCCGGCTGGTTCCTGCCATAATCCCACTCCCCAAGCTTCCCGAGCCCGGGAAGGTGTCTCTGCTCTCTGCGCAGCTTTGCGGTTGCAAGGCGAGGAGCTGCCCGTCTCCCCTCCGCAGGACTCCCCCGATGCCTGGAGGAAAAGGCGGCGGGGAAGGCACCCAGCACCACTCCGCTTCCCCAGAGGAGCTCGGAAATGAGATGGAGCAGCGGCTCTCCCGCGCCAAGTATCACAGGAGCGGAATACTAACGGGCTCCTTTCTTTTACCATTACCATATGCAGATATTAAAGTCTGAGCGCTGCGTTTCTGCCAATACTGGCCCTCGCAAATTAACCCTGCATCTCAAAGCGCCACCACAGTAGTTGAGGTCACCGTTTCTGCTCCGCTTGGCGACAGGGACCGATGGGGAAGGGGAGGAAGAGATGGGTGTCTGTCCCCGCCGGAGGAGGCTCTCCCGGCTCCGGGAGGGCGGGAGCAGGGTGGGAGCCGAGGCAGCCCGAGGAGCCGCGGCAGGGCAGCCCCGGCATCCCCCGACCCGCGCATCCCTCCGCCGCCCCCGACTTACCCCCGTTCCGCCGGGAAACTTTCGGCCGCGCCGGGCAGCGGGACGGGCCGGGGGCCGCCGCCCTGTGGCAGCGAGGCCCGCGGGCTCCGGCCGGGCTCCGGGC
>JACDOX010000017.1:72571-131490 GCA_014549065.1 Cardinalis cardinalis
TGGGCTGCGCCGGGGGCCTCGCCAGGGCGGGCTCCGTCCGCCAGCCACCCTCTCTGGCAAGGACAGGGCGGGCTCCGGGCGGGCTCGGGGGCAGCGGCGGCGCCGCTCCGCCCGCCGGGGCCAGCGCGGCTGCGGCGCTGCCTGCGCAGGGCGGGGGGAGCGGGAGCGGGGCCGCCGCTGCCCCCCCGGCTCCCGGGAAAGCGCTGCGGAGCTGCGGAGCCGCGGCTCGTGCCCGCCTCCCGCATCGGCGAGAGGGAAAAAAAGGAAGGGAAGGAGGGAGGGAGGAGCGGGGAGGGGGGAGAAAGGAGGCAGCGAGCGCTCGCCAGGGCGCCGGGCATCGCTGCCGCGGCAGCCGCTCCTCCGGGATAGCGCAGCAACTCCCGGGCAGCCCCGCCGCCCGCCTCGGGCCCCGGCACGGGCAGCGCACGGCAGAGGGGCCGGGGGCTCCGGGCGCGCTCCTTCCCCTCTCCATCCCTCCCTCCATCCCTCCGCGGCTGCGCTGCGCTCCCACCGCGCCCCCCGCCCTGCCCGAGCGGGAGCGGCTCCGGGGATGGAGCCCCCGGCAGAGCCGCGCTCGGCGCTCACCGAGCCCAACTCCGGAGCGGCGCGCACCCACCGCCGAGCGAGCTGCGCTCCTGCCGATGCCTGGTCCCCAAATGCCACCTGTAGGTAGGCCTGGTTCCTCCGAGGCTCCGWGGCTCGGCTGCCACCCGCCCGAATCCGGCGTGCGAAGTTTCAGGCGGCGAATCAACACCGCGGGGACCTGTTGGGTGCGCGGTGGGCACCGCGGGTCAGCCCCGGCGCCGGCTCCCCGAGAACATCCCGCACTAATCCGCACTCTCTGCTAGAGCACCGGGGAGCCCGGGGGGGAAACCCCCGGGTGGTGCCCTAAAGCAGCACAAACCTTCCTCTCCTAATGAACAAACTCCGCGTTTATGGCCGGTACAAGGGAAGCGGGAAGCTAAAGCGCTGCTGGTTTCAAACGCAAGTGTTCACCGCCTCACCCTGCCCCCTGCACTCAGCTCCAAGCCGGGCAGGACAGGCTCTCTCTCCTGGAAGAGTTCTTCCTTAGCTAAGTGAATACCAAACGCGAATTTGCCCGTGTAGTTACACCAGACTCCCCTCCCCTCTTGCCTTCAAAGCCCCTTGTTGGGTTCACCTGTGCTCCTCCCTCGCACTTCTGCGGGCAATTCCACCAGTAAATCACTAACACCTGTCTGTAAAACGTTTTAAAAAGGAAAATAATCACTCCTGACCTTCCACGTGAAGATGACCACGTAAATCCCGAATGTCTCAATATCCTCTCAAATCCAAACGTCAACGCAGATTCAGGAACCACAAATATTCTGCACGGAAGCTGAGTAAAATCTCTTCTTCCCCAGATATTTTCCGAGGACCCTGCTAATCCCTTTGGAATCCTGATAACCAATCCCAGCCTTCCGAAGGACTGGCACTGGGTTTCAGGAGTCCCGAGGAGCTCTAACACTCCGGAAATCCGACAAGGAGCGCAGAGTTCCTTCCGAGGGAAGCGGRATGCTGCCGAGGAGCATCCGAGTGCATCTCCCACGTAGCAGCACCCATCCCTCGGAGCGCCTCACCGCGCTGGTGGCCACGAGCAGCGGCCAGGAGCCACTGGGGCGAGGGGCTTGGGGCGAGCGGCTTCGCTCCCGCACACGCTCAGTGCGCGGGGCCGCGGCTCCCGCAGCCTCGCTGTTCTGGGGAGGGTCTCCCATCCCATCTCATCCCATCCCATCCCCCGCTATGCCCGGTTCTCACCTCCGCCTCGGGCCGCGGCTGCCTCCGCCTTGCCCCGCTCGGAGCCGCGCTCGCCAAACGCGGGCGGAGTGTGCCCCCGCCGCGGCTCGGAGGGACGGCGAACTGCAGCCGCAGGCACCGGCCCCCTTCCCTTCCCTTTCCTTCCCTTCCATCCTCTCCTGCCCGCCCCGGCACCCCCGGCTCGCCCACCAGCGCCTCCTCTTCCTCACCTCTGCGCCCTGGTTCGACTCCCTAGGGAAGGGGGAAAGCCGCAAACTTGGCTGGAACAGAGAGGAACCGCACCCGGTTCCGAGWGCGGGATTAGCTCGGGGATGATCTCCGTGAAGTAAAAAATGAATATTAATTACAGCGGCTGGAGGGGAAATGTGGTGCGTCCCGGCGCTGGCATTGAGTCAGCTCATTAGCAGAAGTGGAGYTCAGGCTTCCAGCAGTTGTCCTTGCACATTTGTCTTTACAAACAAGAGATACTTGTAAAGATCCTCGTGCRCTTCAATAAAGGCCCACAAGCTTCCTTGTTAATTTGCTTTAAATCTAGGCATTTCCTGAATAGTTGAGCTTTGCAGGCTTAATGGGAGATTTTTGGCAAACTACCTGAATAAAAACCTCAAACAGGCAGGGTCAGCAGCCTGTGGAACCAGGGATTTAGCCATTATTCATGTTTTACTTCAATATTTATGAACAGCACTGCACATACACTGAAACTTCCCCTACCTCTGCCCCCCAAAGCTTATAAACTTAAACCCAGATCAATGGAGTAGCCCAGGCCAGACTCCTCCAACCAGAAGAGGATGCAAGAACAAATATTTACCAATACGACCCCCAGCAGAGTGAGGCTGGCTGGAGATCCCAAATCCCAGCCCCGTTGCTGCTGCTCCCACCACAGCAGCTCACATGAAGACAGGAGTAGGGTTTATTTTCTGCCCTGCCACCGCAAGAAAACTTCCCCAAGTTCCTCTTAGCCTTGCAGCAACTTTGCTTAACCCAGGTCCTCTCACTAAACCAGCAGAAAACTCAGCTGGCAGCCAAAGATGGCATTTCCTTCCCCTTTAACAAGCCAAGGGGGATCGCTGAGGAGTCAGATAAGCAGCAAAGCCAGGCTGAGCAGGCCTGGGACCAGCAGACCTTGCAGGCGATGCAGGACCATCCCCTTCAGCTGCCAGCTGTTCTTACACTTGCTCAGCCACCTCGTGACCCCTTCTTCTCAATTTCACCTCTGGAAATCCAGATTAAATCCCCCAGCTGAACCTGAGGCGGAAATGTCTTCCCTCACCTTCTCTGAAGGTAAAAATCAAAAGTCATTTTGATTCAGATGGAGCCTCCTTGTGCTCCTCTCCCATACAAAAGTGATGAGAGCAGGGATTTCAACCCCTGYGGTACCCAGATGCTTTAGAGGTACACTGTAAATATTTGAATGGCAATGTGCACTTTGCAAACCAGCTCACAGCTCCTGCTTCAGCATCATCTGTAAGCACACAGGTGAGTGAAAACCTCTCTTATTTCCCTTCCCTCATGCTTCTTTAACATCCAAGTTTTTCACGGCAGAAGGTTGAAATTAAATTATTTTTAAGGTCCCTTTCAACTAAAACCATTCTGTGTTTCTGTSATTTAAAATTTATTTTGATTTCTCTGTGAGCAAACCCAGAGGGAGGGAGGTTGAGGTTGGGGAAGGAACCCACATTCATGTCTCCCCCTACCTTTAAATGCAGCACAAATTCTCTGAGTTGTGACACACGAACAATAAAAAATGCAAATTTAAAATGTGTATTTTCACTACCCAATGAGAATTTACCTCAGTGTAACCAAAATACCATTGCTTCTCATGATCTGGAGAGTCCTATACAAACTGCAAAGAGAGAGTTTAGCTCATTATAAACACAGAATTAACTCCTAGAGGGAGGAGAGGAAGCAGAAGGAGGTTAAGCACGRGGGCAATGCTGCTCAGCATCCCAGGTGCCTCAGTGGCCAGGAACTCCTGCCCACCACCATTGGATGAGCCACAGAGAGCCCAGCAGAGAATCCTCTTTGCTTGGACAGGAGGGCTGAGAGCGCAGGAGCTCCTGTGCTAATGCAGAATTCAGCAGGGCTTGTCACAGTGCACAATCATATTTGAAAAGTAATGCTTTTAATTAGAGAAAAATTACATTTCTACTTCAAAATTTGGTGGATGATTTTAATAAGAGAGTAGGAATTACAAGCCCAAGCGTCAAGACTCCATTAATCAAATATTTACATATAATTTAAATTACTCTGCMATTTACTTAATCTTAAAATTCAGAGTGAAAGAGCAGAATTGCCACTGTTTGTTTAGGTATGGCTACATTCACTAAGCTCATGCCTTAAGCCTCTACTTAATCTGTTTTACTGCTCAGAATCATTGCAAGCAGGGTAATAACTTCTAGTACATCCCTACCTTCTCTTCTCTTTTAAAGAACAGTTCATCACAGGAAGAATGTGCAGAGGCATTTGCAAAGTTCTGATTTTTCTTTTTCAATGGCCAGCTGTACTAAGAATTTGTTCAAGGATCAATGTGCATTTTACCTGAATACAATTAAACTTGTGAATACCATTTCCCCAAAGCCCCAAATTAAGTTCTCCTAATCCATCATCTCCTGTGAGTATTGAAATGGATGGAAATTTTATTGATTTCAGGGGAAGCAGCTGCAGCTCCTTCATGTGCTGGTCCATCTCAGGCTGTCTGCACCTATTTGAGTGTGATGTGTTGTCACCATATTTCCTGAAAAATCCCTTGGCCAGGATTTCTTCTCCTGGGGAGCTGAGAGGCCTCAGAAAAGAATGAAAACAATAATTATCTGATTGCTTGGGAATGTGGTCTGGAGATCATTTACCAACAGGTGAATGTCTGATTGGTTACATGTGAATTGTTTTTAATTAATGACCAATCACAGCCAGTTGTGTCAGACTCTCTGAGTCAGTCATGAGCTTTCATTATCATTCTTGTKAAACCTGATGTATCCTCTTTTCTTTAGTAAAGTTTTAGCATATTATATTCATTATATTAAAAGAAATTATAAATATAACCTAATAAATAAATAAAATAAATAAATATAATAAATCAATATAATAAAAATAAAATAATAAAATAAAAATAAAATAAAAAATAAAATATATTTTATAATATAATGATAAATCAGCCTTCTGAGAACATGGAGTCAAATTCTCATCTCTCACCTCRTCCTGGGGACCTCACAACACCACAACGTGTAAACTGTGTGCAGTCTAGATCTGTACCTCAATACCACCCACAACCTGCTGCACATAGAAAAGACATTAATTCCACGTGTTACTGGGGGAAATTATAGCCAGGGGTGTCTCACACACAGCAATTCATTTACATTTACTGCAAGCTGTGCTCACAACAGAGACACAAAGAACCCAAGCTGCAAATCACGTGCAGAACCCAGATCCTGCTGCTGTCCCCATGGCCAGCTATCCATCCCACTCCCCGTTAATTTGGGGAATGCTGAGTGGCCACACTGCCCATGGATTTCATTTGCAGCTCTGAGTGCTCAGCACTTCTCCACATTAAGCCTGAGGGTGCAGGAGATGAGGCAGGGAATGGCCACAAAAGCTGTTCTGGCTGAAGGGCTTGCTCAGCAGCACACACAGAGCCTGCAGCAAACCAGGGMGAGGGGAGAATCCTTCTGGTTCACCTGCCCCCAGCACAGGGGAGCCTTTGCTTTTCAGCACTCCCCTGTGCTGTTCTCTTCTCCAGGCACCCTGGGAATCCTCCTGACCCACTCTCMGGTGCACCCAGCCCAGGCAGGTGAGAGAGCTGGCAGAGAGTGAAAGGTGATGCCCCAATCTCAGAACCACTGAGGTCAGAAAAGCCCTCCAAGATAACCAACCCAAGTACATTTCACAGGTGTGGGGGTTCCACCACTTCCCTGAGCAGCCTTTCCAGCGCCTCACCATCCTTTTGGTGAAGGAATTTTCCTGAATATCCACCCTGAGCCTCCCCTGGCCCAGCCTGAGGCCCTTTGCCCTTGTCCTGTCCCTGTTCCCTGGCAGCACAGCCCGACCCCCCCTGGCTGTCCCCTCCTGGCAGGGAGTTGTGCAGAGCCACAAGGGCCCCCCTGAGCCTCCTTTGCTCCAGGCTCAGCCCCTTGCCAGCTCCCTCAGCCCCTCCTGGGGCTCCAGCCCCTTCCCCAGCTCCTTTCCCTCCCCTCCAGCCCCTCCAGGGCTCTCTGGCTGGGAGGGCCCAGACCTGACACAGCATTTGAGGTCTCTCCCCCATGCCCAGAGATGCTGGATTAAAAGGTGACACCATGGCTGGCTCTTCGTAACTTTTGAGTGCCTGACTGCAACTGAAGCAAGCTGTAATACAAGAAAAGCACTGTGAAGAGGAGAGGGCTGCTGTATTCCAGTCTTTTCCTCATGTGAGAACAAGGGGAAAGAGAAACCCCAGCAGTTCCCAGTCACCTTCCATCAGCTGTGTTCAGACCACACAGGAAACTGCATCTCCTGCCAAAGAGAGGAGACCTTTATCTTGACTGGCAAGTGGAGGACTGAGGTTATTTTTTGTTCACTTCCAAGAATTGATGAGACAATATTGCATTACAAGGCCACTGTAGCCCAAATCCTTGCTCAGTGTTCCCTGAGGAGCCCACGTCCCTGGCAGTGCCACCTGCCCTGGCCCACAGTGGCACAGTGGGCCAAGCTACACCATTTCTGTTTTGACAAACAGCCAGCATTTCGCTGAGAAATCGAGTGCTAAAAAGGGAAATTAGCAAGTTTACATCTCAGCCAAAACTGAACAGAATTTTATAGAGTAAGAAGTGCTTTTCTCTGGTTCTGGAGGTGTTTTTCCCTGCCAAGTTCCAAAGACTCAGGGAAAACAACGTAGGTGCTTCAGCCTCTGARAAACATGCTATGAGTCTCTTCCCAGGGTAAATCCTAATAATCTGAAATAAACACACTCTGCTCAGAAAGCATCACTGCTTGAAGCAGAAAATGAGGCTGGATAATAGCAAACACAAAGCTTTTTGTACCAGGAAGAACATATTTATKACTCTTAACAAGCACAGCACACAGTTCAGCTTTTCCACTGAAAGGTTTGGAAAGATGAAGGGTTTGGAAAGCCCATCTCACATGGGATGCACCTCACTCAGATCTTCTGATCCCTGTCCCAGAAAAGGGCTGATTTACACCACTGACCAGTGCTTTTCTGTAAGCCTGGGCACAGCTCTCAGACTCAGGTGGACTTGCTGGAGGGTTGACACTAATAAGGGTTCTGTTCATACACACAAAATCCTGGAGCTGAAYGTCTCTGACTGGTACTACATCTAATAAGAGCTAAGGATGATTAGCAGCTCCCAGAACACACTCAGCAGCTTTTGTTACAACCTGGTTGTGCACACATCCATCAGGAGTGATTACACCTCACCAGTAACTAAATTACAAAGCTAAAACGCAAATGGAGGGTGAGCACAGTTACAACAACAATTCCAATTCTTCTGAATTCTCCAAAGTCAATAAAAGTTATGTCCCTGCATGTTTCACCCAGTYAGGAACTCTTCTGTACCTGTGCTTTATAAACACCTTTGAATAGCTTCTTAAATTATCTGCTTGCAAATAAAGCAAAAGTTATTTACAAAYGGGTGTCTTGTTAATTAGCCAATCATGTGAAATGTATTGATTAAATGACCAATCAGGTCCACCTGTAGCAAACTAAGGGATAAAAGGGGAGAGGCTCAAATAAATGAGGCTTTTGCTTTCGGATTATGGCTCTGTGTCATCTCTGACTCAATGGTGACACRGAGCTACAAAAGGTCCAACAGACATAGGACAAGACTTTGAGATGGAAAGATGGGCATCCCATTAAAGCTGAAATGGTTTCCAAAACTATCCCACTAAAGACCTCATCAAAGCCACTTTTTCAGTAGCTGTAAACRTCACACAACAACTTCTAGGTAGCTGTTGAGGACAGGAGGGGGACACTGCCATAGTCACTGGCACAATACAATTATTGCAAATGGATTCCTGCCAGCCCTGTACACTTAATAACCCTTACTCTGAGCAAAGTGTAACATTTAATGGTCCAAATGATGAGTGCTGCTCCTCTGGGGGCTTCTTCCCATAGYCTGAGGGAGAAGAGCAGCCATTGGTTCTTACCACATCCCTCCCAAATGTGCCAACTCCTCCAGTCCACTCCAGCCATTCTTTACCCATTTCCATAATTCCATCTCAGTTATTAAATGCTGACCACTCTGACACTGGAAACACAACCCATGGCATTTTCTCATTAGAGGCTGATGGTCAGTTTGGTGCTAATCTGTGTTTCCATCAGTGTTGAACAAGCAATAGTCCCATTGAAGTTACTCTTGATTTATGTGGGCACCACAGAGATAAGAGCCCAAACCAAAAATCTAACCAGGCCATTTATTTTTCTTCATCATAGAAACACAGATGGGATTTTAGGCGGACACAACAATTTAAACAATGATTTAATTTTTGAAACTAGYTTTTGCTGCTGGAAGAATCTTTTATCACCATCACTGACAACTGACTATGTCCCTGAAGGACCTTTATTCAGGAATCTTCTTAAACTAAACTCATTGTCATTGTCCCTAAAGCCTGGCAGGTGTATTTGTGTCACTTGGGTATTTGCAGCAGGAGAAGATGGATTTTCAATGCTGAGATTGACCTTTGGAGACTTAGATGAGGTATTGATGGGTTACAAAGCTGCACGGACCAGAAGAATTGAGCAAATCCTGACTAACTCAAGTGTTCGTGTCTTGCCAATCCAGTCAAGTGTTTGGACAAGCTCAATTTGAATCATCAGCTCATCCTGTCTCAGGTAAGCTTGGACTGGCAGATACTGTCAGGGAACAGCTGTTCCCATGCATTTCTTTTATGGACAAATTAGCTGGAAAATCTGCCTCTGTTTAGCACAGAGAGGAAAATATTTACACAGACCATGGGGCCTTCTGTGCCTCACAGGGCTTAGGAGTCTAAAAGTGCAGTGCAAGCTGTCCTCTCTTTATCTGCCTGGATACACAATCTACATCTAGACATGTGTTGGTGGGGAGAGGAGCTCTTGTTTTATGTGTTTGCAATGAAATCACACTGAATACCTCAAATTTTAGCTGTAGTAAGACATTACATGACTGATTAAACTCAGCAAGGTAGTGTAATTATTGTCATCATTTCTGGTCACTCCCCATTAAAGAAAGAGCAGGCAATGATAGAGCAGTGAAACTAATCACAGCTATAATGAAGGAAGAATGGCAGGCTGGAAATATTTAGCTAAAAGAAGAGGCAGATACAGGGAAAACAAAGACACACAAGCTAATGAATGGCATGAAAACAGAATGAGTCATTCCAAGACATCATTCTTGTAGCAAGGGATGGCTGGAAACAATTCATGTGAAAGTAGGATGAGAAAACAACATTTTATACAACAAAATTAGCCTGAAGATGTTGTCATCTTCYTGCAGGGGTTCCACATTGTTGTCTCCTTACCACAAAAGTTCTATACCTGCTTGGTGTCTCTCGTGGGCAGCTCCTCAGACCACTGACTCTTCCTTCTTCACAAAGCAGCCAACTGACTCCAGTTCCCCTCTCACCCAGCCACCCCACTCTGTTACAGCATCTTCTGCTCATTGGCTACAGCTGTGCCCTGTTAAAGTCAGGCCTGTTCCCAATCTTTGATAATTGGCCTAGCTGCAACTCCGTAGGGGTAAGATTACTTTCTACACTACCTTTATTTTCTTCTATTCTATCCCCCTACATGAAGATGTCACAGCTGAAAGACATTCCTGATAAAAAGCTGGCCAGTTCTTTTGCTCAGGTTACCTTTCCATGGGAATGCAGTCACATAAGCTCATAATAAGACTGCAAACACGAGGACACACTCCTGCAGGCTCCAGGATGGAATAACCCAGGTGGAGAATGGACAAATGACCCAGAGCAGGGTTTTGTGCATCATTCTTAAAGGGATCTGAGCCAGCAAACTGCCTGAGACAGGCTGCTGGGCAAGTGGGAGTTTGGTGTAATCACAATTCCCAAACTTTTGATTAGTTGAGCCCAAAATGAGAGGTATGATATAAAAGCAGGGATATTCACTGGGAAACTTCCCCCTCCCATGTTGTTATACTTCATGGGTAAAGCATGTTATTAAACTCAAAGCATGCTATAATACTTCATGGATAAACTCTATTTTTTTTTTTTAAATCATCAGAACATTTACACTACAATGAAATATCCCCCACTGCAACGCTAAAGGATGAGCGTGGCCCAAAATTAAGTAGGGTAATTGGGAAGGACCACTCAAAATCAGAAAAACAAACTGAAAAGTCAATTTGAAAAACTCAAAACACAACGAGGATTCAAAATTTAGAGAAACATGTTATGATCAAAAGGGCTCTACTGCACTGGTAAGCTCTTTGTTAATTGACTGTTTTGTTAAGGTTCATTAAAGGCTGGTGTTGTAGCCAATAAATCTGGTTGCACAACTAAAATTCTGTTTTGTTTCTCAAGAGCTGGAAATTTCAGCTCAGAACAGATTTTTTTCAGCCTATGGTGCCTGGAACTGTGTTTACTGCTTTCAGTCATCATCTATTTTTGGATTTATTATTTCAGTTATTGAAATCACTAGGAACTGTAGTCGTGCTCTACACCCTGGAAATATCTGTACAACATCCCTGTAACCTGCTGGGGCCACAGAGATCACAGCTACAGCTTCTGTTTGGAGCATTTAACTCGCCTTACAGTCATTTAACATTGCTTTATTTCCTGCTCTCACCCCAGCTTGGCAGCTCTGTCTCCAGAACATCAAATATTTTGTAGGACTCACTGTTTCACTCTGTGTGAAGTTCTTTCTATTCAGAAATGGGATCTTTTATTAGGAGGAGCAAACCTTGTCAACTTTTAGCAACATACTCATAAATTTCAGTTGAACTAGGCACATAAATATGGTAAGGAAGCTTATGGTATGTAATTTTCCCATAACTATGCGTAAGCATTAAATAATTATTAATAATCCCCCCAAAAAAATGAAGGTAGTATTATGCTTTACAAAGTATAGTGTATAAATATTTATCAAAATCTACTTTATTGAGCGTGGTAAATCAATAGAGGCATTTATTATCGACTAAAAGCATATATAGAAAAATCTGAATAAAAAATAATATATAAGAAGGAGTAAAATAATCAGCAGTGTTCCAAAGTCCATGGAGACTGAAATAAAACAGACTTGGGCAGGAGATATGTTCCAATTGTCAGGTCCTTTTTATCCCATTTGAAAGCTGTTCATCCCCGTTTGGCCCAGTGAACAATACAATCTCTCTCTCATCCCCAGAGAAGTTGATTTTGATCAGGTATCAATGGATCCAACAGTTTCTGGCACACCTGAGCTGCTGCCTGGCACAGGCACCATCAACACTTGTTTGAGTATGAGGCCTTTTGGAATATTTTATAAAATAAATCCTGCTCAGGAGTCAGTACTTCCCAGGACCCCAGGCCACCTCCCACTTCTCTGATTAACTCTCCCATTTGACCAAATAAAGCTTCTAATACTCATTTATATTCTGCTCAGACTGAAAGCTAAAACACCTCAAGGATATTTTTATATTTATAATTTATATTAATAAAATTATTAATATTATTATTAATATTAATTATATTAATATAATTAATATAAAAATCAAACTAAAAATATCAGTATTATGTTTTTATTTTTATATTGATTTTTTTTTTATTTTGCCCTACACTTCTCTGTGTAGGGCAAAATAAAGTTTTGCTCATCTAATGAAGAATGGCAACTGAGTGATGAGATRCAAATACATCAAGTGCAACTCCCTGGACTGAGTGAGTGTCTGAAGCCAAACACCTTTATCAATTACCTCTGAACTCCAGTGGGTAAAGCAGGGCTGAAAATCAGCAAGAGAATTCACCTGCTGAAACCAATCTGGAAGAAATTCAGCTACTTAATAACATTTTTTTTTTGCATTGCCTTCACAGAAATCTCTTCCACTAGAGCTGTTGGTTTTCTTCCTTGCAGCTGTTCTCCAAATTGTGCTCACTTTTCTGGCTGGTAGGGGAGCAAGCTATGCCCTTGTTCTGCAGGGGGAGAGGTTAATTTTAGCCTTCATAATCCCAACCACTCCTTGGCCTTCTCCAGGCTGCCACTGGGCTGTGAGAAGCTGGAATTAACCCGCACACCCCCCGAGCTCCACAGCAGCCCATCCAAAAATGACACTGGAGGCCTTGGCTGGGCTGCTGGGGGTCAGCAGAGCTCAAGGCATGGCCAGGGCTGATCCAGGCACACGAGGAACCCCTGAGGAAGGTATTTTCCTGCTCATGCTGAGCATTTCAGCGATCAAATTCTTCCACGTGCGTCTTCGTGCCCTGGGTTCTTTATGGTCTGTCAGCTGCAGATTATACTCACTGCAGAAGGGATGAAGGAGCAGTCAGAAACAGAAAATCCTGTTAAAAAATAAAAACCACCCCTGAATTCTGATGGCCTCATAGCTGCCCTAAGAGGCAAAATATCGTGATTTTGGAGAATGCTGTCATCATCACAACATCAGCACCTAACAGCTCTGACTTCATCTTACACTCTGCTTTGGCTTGTTCCAGACAGAATTCCAACTGCTCCTCTGCTTCCATTCATCCAGGGCATCCTGGGATCTCCTTTTCCTTCCAGTTTCAAAGTCTTCCAGCAATTTTGGAGTTTGGCAGCACACCTTTAGTGTAGAAATGTCCATTAAGGGAAAAATTTGGGGAAATTTTCCATTTTCCCTAAATAAACAAAGCTATAACATATTCTGAATGAAGTCTGTATTTTCTAATTAGCCTGTACAATAATCAACCTAATATTGATCAATGGCATTAAAGAAGTTAATTCAGAACATCTTTTTGGACATTCAGACACTCTGCCAGCTGTACTTACCTAGGCAGGGAAAGGTAGTGTGGGAAACTCTCTGGCCTAGAAATATGAATAGTTTAATTTAGAAGAGAATTGGGGTCCATGCTGAGCTGTGCAGTCACATCTCTGCTCTGCAGCTGGATACCTGGAGAGACAACTACAGACAGCAGCACAGTTTTCTTTAACAACACAAGTTCCAGCCCCAGTCCTGGAGTATAACTTCCATCTCTTCCTGGTAAGGCACTGAAACAGCAAATGCCCACTCGAAAAATCAGGTTAATGTCTCTACATTGCTCAGGCAACAACTTCATGGGTTACATCAAGGTGTGCAAGTTTTAGATCAGCTCTTGCAGATCTCATTTCACACTGGCTAATGAACAGTCATAGAATCACAGAATRGTTTGGGTTGCCTCAAAGCTCATCCTGTTCCACCCCTGCCATGGGCAGGGACAATTTCCACARTCCCAGGCTGCTCCAAGCCCTGTCCAACCTGGCCTTGGGCACTGCCAGGGATCMAGGGGCAGCCCCAGCTGCTCTGGGCWCCTGTGCGAGGGTTCAMCAMCCTCCCTCACAGGGAATAAATTATTCCTGATGTGCAATCTWAACCTACACTCAGTGTGAATCCACTTCCCCCTGTGCTGCCTCTCAATGCCCTGCCCAAGGTCCCTGTCCATCCTTCTTGTAGGATCTCTSCAGAGAATTCCTGAGRCTGGARAATCCCTGCCAGCCCATGGAGTCCCAGCTGTGCCCAGTGCCCACCTTGTCCCCAGCCCAGAGCACTGAGTGCCCCCTCCAGCCCTTCCTGGGACACCTGCAGGGCTGGGCACTGNAGTCCCAGCTGTGCCCAGTGCCCACCTTGTCCCCAGCCCAGAGCACTGAGTGCCCCCTCCAGCCCTTCCTGGGACACCTGCAGGGCTGGGCACTGCAAAGCTCCCTGGGCAGCCCCTGGCAAGGCCTGAGCAGCCTTTGCATGCAGAAATTCCTGCTGCTGGCCARGCTGAGCCTCTCTGCRTTCCCTGAGAGAGGAGGCCAACCCCGAATACCTTTCCCAATCCCTTCAGGCACTGGAAGGCCACAATYAGGTCACCCCAAAGCTTCTCTTCTTCAGGTTGAACTATCCCAATTTTCCCAGCATTTCCTCACAGAAGAGCTGCTCCATCCCTCTGCTCATCTGGACTTGCTCCAACAGGTCCATCCATGTCCTTCCTGTGCTGGGGACTTTAGTGCTAAAGGAGCAATATCAGTTTGAAATGGAAACCTGCCACTGTTGGTTTTTTTAACACATCACACTCACAGGGAAGACCTATAAGCAGCAGAAAATAGACTGAAGAAGTGAAGTCTGTAAGAGAAAGAAAGAGTAACAAAAAAAAAGGACTAAGCTTGTGAACATGAAACCCAGGAATTATTAAGAGCCATCTTTTATTCATATAGGCTTTTAAGACTGAAGGTCCAAGGCAGTAACTTAGTACACTTTAGAGCTGTCTATTCCAATGGGTATTGCAGTAAATTACTGCCATTTCAAAAYACAATGTATGCACCTACCTATATGATTACTCATAAAATGTTGTATTCTAACCTAAACCAAATTTATCACACTTTATTAGGCCATAAATATAGGTATAATTATGTTTATAAATTACTTAGCTCATTTTTTCAGAAAAAAATTATTCAGGACATGCAGTATAGTGTGATATCATTCAAAAGCAGCAAGGCTATAGCAACGTGTGTTTCTGGCAAAATACAATGAAAATGTATAGACAGGGAAATAAAACTCTTGTATTTACTATTAATGTTCTTCCCTCTACATTGACTATCAATCATCAAGGTATTAACATCACTCAAAAAATGGCATGCTGTGGAAAATTATGATAACTCATTCTGTAATCCATATTCCTATGAATACATGAAAAAAAGAATGGCACCAATTTTGGGTTCCCTCCCCCCTGCCTAGAAAATCTGATGGGTTATTTTCAGGAGGAGAATCTATACTGCCTTGAAAATGTGTAACTAAATTCACACTGAATGAATAATCCCCCATTGATGTGGAACCCCAGGACACATTCCGAAGTYTTCCAAATGTACTTTACAAATGGATTTGCTAAGTACTTGCCTTACAGGAATCATTTCCAGCTCCTCAGGGGAGAGAGACAGAGAAAGTTTACTACACACAACAGCAACAAGCAGGAGTTAGTGAGGAGTTGTCACTGTCATATTCTCTGGAAAAATCCCTTTGCCAGGATTTCTTCTCCTGGGAAGCTGAGAAGCCTCAGAGAAAAAGGAAAACAATAATTATCTGATTTGCTTCTCCYGCGTTTTGCTGCTTTGGAATGTGGTTTGGAGAYTGGTTACCAACTGGTCWYTATTTGATTGGTTTCATGTGAATTGTTTTAATTTAATGACCAATCACAGCCAGCTRTGCTGAGGCTCTGTAGAGAGTCACGAGTTTTTCATTAGTATCTTGTTAAACCTTCTGTCTGTATCCTTCCTGTATTCTTTAGTATTGTTTAGTGCAGCATTCTTTAATATAATATAGATCATTAAATAATAAATTAGCCTTCTAGGAACATGGAGTCAGATTCATTCCTTCCTGCCACRAGGGACCCCAAAAAGTACCACAAGGAGTGAGGGAAAGAAGGATCCTTTGGAATTGCCAAGGGAGTTTGAAGTGTACAGCGTGGCTATCAAAAGTGGTGTCAGACCCAAATCAGGAAGTTAATATTCCTCAATTACTTAGCTGGGGTTACAGCAACACAGAAAACCCAAATATATCCTTTTTTCATCTTTGATGGGATTATGTAAACATGAGAAACAGGGAGCATGTGAAGCAATGTCTGGAAAACAAGACAGAAATGGCCTTCAAGGTGCTACCCCAAATTCTCAACCATCCGTCACTCAGAGGGTGTTTAAGTGCTTGGTGGAACCCCTCTTCTTCCTTTGGTGAGGATTTCTAGAGCAATAAGGCTTCACTGTTGGGCACAGGAAGACTTTGCTTTCACTGAAAAGCATTTGGTGAGATAATGTGGACTAAGGTAGAGGTTTGGGTTGGGCAATAGAGCTATCCTACTCTTTCCATCCTTTTTTCCAGAAAAAAAAAACAGCAAGAAATCAGGCATTTAGTGTTCCATACAATAAAATAGGTAAGATGTGACTCATGTGAATCAACATATTACAAAATATAAAATATTTTAAACATTTTTGAGGCTGGAACACTAAGAAGCGCCTCCCTTTTGGCTTCAGATCAGCTGCAGGGAAATATGCTCACAAACCCTCCAGTGCTTAAGAAATGAATCTCTGTTCTTAACGAGCAATTAGAACTAGCCATTTAACCAATTAACTGACCTCAGCTTCCCCTTGAGTTTAGATAATACTTGGAGTAGGATGCTCCTTTCAGACTCATTTCCCCTGTGAAGTTTTCCCTCCCAAGAAGACCCAGAGACTCTGAAGCCCCAAGGTGTCCCTCCAAGKCAGAACCTCCAGTGCCTGGCAGTGCTGGGGACCATTTCTGTCTGAGAGCTTTCAAGCACACTCCTGGCAATACATTGGTTTGAACTGCACACTCTGTGAGAAGGAAAAACACCCCCTTCCCAGCAGGTTATGGACCAGCAGGTCACACTGTCCACTGGGACACACTTTAGGGACACCTGGGATTGGGAATTCTGCTTCTGTTTAGCGCAGTTATTTCTCTCTCAAAAATAAAAGGAGAATCCCAGAATAATTTGGGTAAGAAGGGACCTTAAAGCTTATCCTGTTCCACCCTTGCCATGGGGATGGATGGGATATTGGGAAGGAATTCCTCCCTGGGAGGGTGGGTAGGCCCTGGCACAGGGTTCCCAGAACAGCTGCTCCTCCCACTTTTCCTGCCCCAGCTCTGCAGAGACCCACACTGGGAACTAAGTACCCAAATCTGATCAATTCCAGCAGAAAGAACATGGCTGGACAGGAAAATACCAACGGTTTTAAGATGTATTTATTTGCTGTACACTTGAAATGAAGATAGGTTCGTCAGATAATGTAGTCTTTAAAATTAATTTTAAAAAAATCAGTCCCACAAAAATATTTTTTTTTCAAATGTAGCATGAGCTGTATTTCTTCTGTCCATGCAATTTCTTGGGGATCTTGATTTTTATTTAAATATACAAAATTTAAGCATTACTTTAGATTTTTTTCCACCTCCAGAAATTGTTAATATGTTCTTTCATGGTTTTCAGAAGTCTCATTTTAAATTTAACAAATCAAACTTCAATTTTTTTCCCCCAGTGGGTTTGGCTAATGTAAACYAGCTGATATTGCTGTAACATGTTGAGCTGGTTTTGCAATTTGATATGAAATATTAAAAAATACACAAAATTCAAATGTGCCATTAACCTAATTCAAGCTTTGCTGATACCCACTAGATATTTTACTGGTATTTGCCTGAAAAATGATCTTTGTTCTCCTTATTGCAATAGACCTTACTGCAACATCTATCAGGAAGCCTTTTTTTCAGTAACAGGGAAATAATAGCAAATAATACAGTAAAAAGTCTGCCAGATATATACTGCATTTTAAGCACTTCTGCATCTCCTTCATTTTCTTCCTAACAACTCTGTTTTAACTTTGGAATAAAAAAAAAAAGAAAGAAACTTGAGAGGCACAACTGCCTTGGGTGCAGACCTGGGCTGTCACAGTCAGTCAGACTGTGGGCTGATCTGGTCAGTCAGATTGAAGACRCCAAATGCACACCTGGAAAAGGAGTCCACATCTGCTCATTCTGTAACTTTTTAAGTTTTGGCCACAGGAGTTCTGTCTACAGATCTCTTGCCCTAATCCAGCAGTGCCATAACTCCAGCTCAGCTGGTGAAGTGGCTCAGCCAAGAGCCGCTGCTATGCCCAGCTTAGGAATTGCTACAGCTAAATCCCTGGAGGAGCAAGGCTTGGCCACCTATAGAATACAAGAAATCTGCCTAAAACCAACACACACATTCAATTGGCACAGTCATATTTTCTGAAAAATCCCTTTGCCCAGGATTTTTCTCCTGGGAAGCTGAGAAGTCTCAGAGAAAAATGAAAACAATTTAATCTCATTTGCTTCTCCTGTGTTGTGCTCCTTTGGAATGTGTTTGGAGATTGTTTTATTGGATTCTACTGTGAGTTGTTTTCACTCTCTGGCCAACCAGGGCCAAGCTGTGTTGGGACTCTGGAAAGAGTAATGACTTTTCATTATTAGCTTTTTAGCCACCTGTAAGTATCCTTTCTGTATTCTTTAGTTTAGTTTCTATTCTTTAATATCATATAGTATCATGAAATAATAAATTAGCCTTCTGAGAACATGGAGTCAGATTCATCATTCCTGCCTTCATCAAGGCACCCCGCTAATACAATATTCACATCCTGACAGTGAGCTGAAGATGAGGCAGAGCTGATAAAGGAACAAAGAAGTGATCCCACTGATAACTTATCTAAATCTGCTCACTGACACAGCTGGCCTGGGGACCCCTGACTGACAGAAGGTTTCTTTGGACTGCAGAAACCCAGACCCACTTTTTAATCTTCTAATAAACCCCTTCCCGGGAGGATCCTAAAATAAACCCCTTTCTGGGGTGTGTGTGGAATTCCTCCCTGGAGTGAGGATATCCCTCAAGGTTACTCCTGCAGGCTGAGCAAAAAGATGTGCTCACACTCCTAGGTCTGGGTGAGTGACATGAATCTCTACCTAATAATTGTTTTTGTTGGCTTTAATATCATTTTGTCAATATTGTCTTAACAATAGTGCACTATGCTGATAGTTATAGTTCTTGTTACTGTGCAGTGAATTATTCTGATTAACATCTTTTATTCTAATCATTATCATAACATATAATACTTATATTTTTTCCTTTAAAAAGCAAAGTTTTTCAATTTGCTGTAATAGAAGCACTGGAGTACCTGGCTAATGACTGCAATTCTAAATGACTATACACATGTAGCATTATCATGAACAAGCATATATTGATTCTCAGAGAATAGAAACAGTTCAATAAAGTATTCTTCAGCATCAGTAATAAGGCATTTCCAATAAAAATTCATTATTTTAAGGATAATTTACTAAATTTATACTTGCTTATTTGAAGCTTGTTTGGCAATTTGCTTCCCAAGCTGCAATATTAGACAAAGTTAATTTTTATTACAGTAATGTCAACCAGTATCAGAAAACTTAGATCAGATGGGTTTTTGGCAGTCAAAACTCCTTTGAGAAATGATAAAGAACAAACATATTTTGGCAGATGGGACTACAACATCTCCCACGGGCAGAATTTGGGCACTTTTTGTGAGGTTAAACATTCAGTGTTTCAAACAAGAGTAAATTATTTTCCTGTGTGTTCCTTTTGCCTGCCACCCACCCACATCCCTCACTATAAACAGCAGAAGCATGCAGGGGTGGTGGTGCAGAGATAGCCACATGCAATTTCTTCACACATTTCCAGCAAAAGGATCCAGGAAATCTTCCAGAAAACCTTTCCTGGAAAACTCTGGTGGACAGAGAGATGACAGGGGACACTGTGGCACAGGTGGGGTCCTGGGGCARAGAGGTGGCTGTGGGACACTGCAAGGAGGGGATGTTGTGCAAGCTCAGAGAGACAAGTGAATGCTCCAGAGCCCAGTGCATTGTCCAGAAAGAAATCCCAGAAAAGTTTTTAATTGCCATTACAGCCACAGAATCATACAATCATCAAGGCTGGAAGAGACCTGCCAGATCATGCAGTCCAACCATCAGCCCAGCACTGCCAGTGGGCCCCTAAACCAYCTCACCCACTGACAGATGGAGACACCTCTTGGACACCTCCAGGAGYGGTGACTCCACCACTTCCCTGGGCAGCCCTTTCCAATGCCTGGCAACCCAAAGAGAGAAAATTGGGTTTTTTAATATCTAATCTGAATCACCCCTGTCTCAGCTTGAGGCCATTTCCTCTGCTCCTCTCACTGGAGGCACAGCAGTAGAGACAGCCCCACCCCACTGCACCCTCCTGTCAGGCAGTCTGGAGAGTGATGAGGTGTCCCCTGGGCCTCCTCTCCTCCAGACCACACAGCTCCCTCAGCCATCCACCARACTTGTTTTCCAGGCCCTCCATRAGCTTTGTTGCCCTTCACTGGACATGCTCCAGAACCCCAACCCCTTCATTTTTAAAGGGAGGGGCCCAGAAGTGGATGCAGCATTCCAGGTGGCCTCAGCAGTGCCCAGTACAGGGGGACAGTCACTGCCCTGCTCCTGCTGGCCACACTATTCCTGATATTCAAGATGCTCTTGACCTTCTTGGCCCCCTGGGCACACTTGGCTAATGTGGTTGACCATCAGGGCCCATAGATTTGTGAGTGATTGGCAGAACAGGTCACTCACCATCTCCTGGATTTCGGGACACACTCAGCTCCCCATCACTTACCTCCAGCTCTAGGGGCTGGGGATCCTGAGTGTGGATGCTGAGAGAGAGAAAGTTTTTCCCAGGCATCATTCTGGGAAAAGCTGTGAGAAGCTCAGAAAAAAAGAATTCTAAACAATTCCTACCTTAAGTTGCTGCACCAGGTGTTTGTGAGCATGTGGAATGTGTTATGGAGATATAGTTACCAAAGGGTGGTTCCTTAATTAGCCAATCATGTGAAATGTATTGATTAAATGACCAATCAGGTCCACGTGTGTCAAACAAGGATCTAAAAGAAGACCTCAATAAACACCACAATGGTGTTTATACCTTCTGATAGGTCTCTGTGTCATCCCTGACTCAATGGTAACATCTCAGGACAAACTGGTCCTGATATTGGAGACAGGGGTAAATAAGGCATTAAATCCCTCTGCCTTTTGCTCATCTCCTGTCACTGCGCTCCCTTCTGCATTCACCAAATGAGCAAGACTCTCCCTGACCCTGCTTTTGCTGTCAAGGCATTTATAGAAACTTTGTTGTTTTAACTGCAGGCCAAATCAAGTTCTAGTTGGGTTTTGACCCTTCTAATCTTCYCCCTACATGACCTTCCAACATCCTTATGGTCCTCCCAAGTTGCCTGACTCTCATTCCAGAGTCAATAGATTCTTTTCTTCCTAAGTTCCAGCCCAAGTTTAACCAGGCTGGACTTTTTCCCTGATAATTTGTCTTTCTACACATGGGGACAGCCTGCTCCTGAATATTTAACAATTCCTTTCTAAAGTACATCCAGCCTTCATGGACTCCTTTGCCTTTCAGGACTAACTCCAAAGGAATCCTGYCAATCTCTCTGTGCCCCCACTAACYTAGCTAAGGGCATCTAGTGTCTTTTTATTTTGTTTTTCAAAAYCCCTTAGTGCAAATAAATAACTTCMTATGAAAACCTGCAATAACCCTGACATCCTCATGCCTAAAAGAACTTCCAAATTTTAATTTCACAGAGTTCTATACTTCTGGCTGAAAATCCAGGAACTTACACAGATTTCTTCCAGAGGTAAACAGCACATGCTTGTATCACAGAAATACTAAAAACTGACATTTTCAGATGGGAAGTTCATTTCTGTCAATCAGAACCATGTTCGAGAATTCAGGACAGCTTCTTCCTTTTTGTTGGAGCTCTGTCCTTAACTCTGCTATCAACCTCAAGGAAATTCAAGTTACAGCTCTTCTGTTCATGTGGRAATATGAACTTCCAAATTCCAACCTTCCTCCCCAAAACAAACCCTCCCTCACTAGAGGTAAGATATTTTACTAGGAATGGCAGAAAGCCTCCAAGTCCACTGCCCTTGCTGATGAACCATTCTAAGGAACAAACTGTGTCCAGGGAATAAAAGAGCATTCCAGAAGTCTGTCAGTTACAGATGGTCCCAGGGATTGCTGTTGTCTCTGTGGGTTATGATTTATTGTTTAATCACTTAGCACTGGCAGCTCCTGCAARGCAGTAACCTTAAAGGGCACAGGTTAACTTGTACAGTGCTGCCAAACACTTTTTACACTGCTAAAACTTTGGTTAAATCTGTAAATCCTTTTCAGCTTGTAAATGTCAGAACTTTAGGACTCCTGTACTACAGCCCGGGAAAAGTATCAGCTGCATCCCCATGTAGCAAAATTAAAACTTTGTAATTCACTAGCTGATAGATAAAATACATCAAATATTAATTTTATTATATGCAACGGCTCAAAGTGATGTCGTATTTTTTCTTAAAACCTGAACAGAGGCAATTTTGAGAAGAGAAAGCCTGTACTGCAGAACTTTCAGTAATCAGAGTGGAACTTCTCTGGAGTTTATTGGTGTTCCACTGAGCTGGATGCAGTGAAYGGAGCAGAAACACGTGAGCAACCTTGAAAATTGTCTGTGAATCTCCTCCTGGAGATTAAGGTCACACATAAAATTTAAGGACAACTGCATTAGCAGCTGCAAATAATAAGCCAGAGTCAATTTTAAAAGCCTTTCATTTTGAGTGTAACAGCAGCCACAGGGTAGAGTTATGGCTGAGAGCACAGGAGCTGCCATTTCACACACACCCATCTTTAACCTGCACTCACAGGATGGGAAAAAAGTTCTGATGAAAGCAAAAGCTTCTCAATCAGTGGGGGAAGGTGGAAGGAGCCCCTTGCCATTGCTCAAGCCCTGCTAGGGAGAAGTGTGTTAAACTTACATTGATCAAAAGATGGGCAGATGACACAGAGCTTTTTTTCTTTATAAACAAGCAGGTTGACACGCCTTGGTCACCTCCAAACCTTAAAATATCCTTCTGCCTCACAGTTTAAATACAGCTTCTCAACTGTTGCCATGACACAACACTTAGGCTTGATCATCTTGTGTTTGCCTTGATCTAGTTTTGATCTCAGCCAAATGCTGTGACTCACAGGAAAGCAGGGCAAAGCTCCCAGGAAGAGCGCAGGCACAGAGCTCCAGCCACGGCACAAAGCCAGGAAAAGGGATGGACATTCAGCACCTGTCCAAGGCACAGCTAAACCCTCAAGGAGCTCTAGCAAAGGTATTTACACTTCTCAACCTTCCCAAAGCAAAACAGAGCAGAAGCCTTGGCACTCACAATGGATTCAATGCAGACAAGTTTTGCTGGCGAGTTCCACACTYCCTCCCTCTGTGTTAGCCACAAGGAATGTGTTTCCAGCAAAAGAAACCTAGAAACATTTCTTGATTACATAAGCAAAACTGTTACCTGAGTCTAAAAACCATTACCCAAAATAAACAGTGCCAATAACCAAGTCTGGTTAGCTAATGAAGGCCCTGTGAATACTGAATTTATGCACTGATCAAGTGTCATAGCTTCACATTGCTGCATTATTCCAGTTTTACAGGAGGATATTCCAACCCTAATGGCTGTCTCACAACACATGTGACCAATTAGTCTGTCAGTGACATGCRACAGAAATCCCAGTTCTCACCAGACAGTGCCCAAAAGGTGTGACAACACAGAAATAAATCTGTATCAATCCTGCTGCTCAGAATGTATTGCACAGGCAGATCCCTAAATGGTGTAAGTGAAATCAAACCCACTCTGCTTAATTAAACTTAAGGCAGAAATGCATTTGGGATTGAGGAGGGTGTGGAAATGTAGGGCCTCCTGTAGCTGAGCAGCTCCTGCTGTGCTYGCTCCTGCAGGGCTGAGAGTCTTGAAGCAGGGAGTTAAGTGAGTCCAGAAAGCCCTTTCCTAATCTTGCTGCTGCTTCTGTTATTTAATCCAGGTAGAAATTGTCTTCTCTGCCCATTTAGGAGCAGATCCTGGTAGTGTTATGCAGTTTGGGCATTAAAAGTCCTTTCCCTACTGAAAACACCCAAGGTGGGGATCCTGAAAATCCCAACAGAGCCCTGGGTGTGCCACATTCTGGGATGAAACATCATTCCTTCATCTCAGCATCCTACATATCCTCACTTTTCACACCACTCCAGTGCATTTTGTGTCTCTACTGTTTCATTTCATTTCCTCACCCACAACTGGATGACCTCTGTAAATRTGGTTTTGGGGGTTTTTAATTATTCAATCAATATAAAGAAAATGCATTCAAGGGATGGAAACTCTTCTCTTGTTTTGTCCTCCAGGTGAAGAAGAGAATTGAAACCTGAGAATTTGAGGTTATATTAARAAAAAATCCTATACCTACGTGTTTTTGCTAGAGGTTAACTCTGCTTTTGCAAACACAAATTCTGTGTTCAAAGGTGTTTTTAGAAGGTGTTAAAAATGGTACTTCTGCATTTTTTAGCTTTTTTTTACACTATACTKTACTACAGAGCATAGTGCATGTGAGTGTTATCAATAACAACATAAGGAAGAGTTGGGAATTTTGAAGGAAAATGTAACAAATGAGTGTTTGAGAATATGAGAGGTAGTGACTAAACACTGMAGTGAACTTCTGAATGAAAAATGGGACAGCCATTTCTCTGCTTTCTCTGCTTGGGTTTCGGGTTTTTCTCTCAGTTTGTAGCATTTTCTCCATTCCACCTACAGCATCCCAGTTCTTCTCCCTTCACTGCAACAATTTCAGCTTAGCAACCTCTGCCTTCCTGTCCCAGAGCACATTTTCACATTGATGCCTGACAAATGACAGTGTGGCATTGTTTCTGCTCCTTCCAAAATATCACTTTTCATTTTCCCTTTTAAGAGGGATTCCAGGTGTGCTCAGGGAGCACTGTGGACTCCTTACATTTACTCAGCAGAAGCAATATCACCATATCAGCCTGTGCTGTGTATGAAAGCTGTGGTGGACCAGGCACAGGTACAAATGTATCTGGCTCAGCTGGTCCCCAGTGCAGGGAACACCTCACCAAACTTGGTGTGGCACCACGGTGACCACTGGGATTGCTGGAGGGTCACCAAAGACCCTCTGTGAGGCTACAACACACAGCAGGGCACCAAGCAAAAAGATCTAAGGGAAACTGYCCCCTGAATAAGATGAAATGACAGAATCCCAGGATCACTGAGGCTGGAAAAGCCCTCCAGGATCACCAAGTCCCAGCTGTGCCCAGTGCCCACCTTGTCCCCAGCCCAGAGCACTGAGTGCCCCCTCCAGCCCTTCCTGGGACACCTGCAGGGCTGGGCACTGCAAAGCTCCCTGGGCAGCCCCTGSCAAGGCCTGAGCAGCCTTTGCATGCAGAAATTCCTGCTGCTGGCCAAGCTGAGCCTCCCCTGGCCCAGCCTGAGGCCCTTTCCCCTTGTCCTGTCCCTGTTCCCTGGCAGCACAGCCCGACCCCCCCTGGCTGTCCCCTCCTGGCAGGGAGTTGTGCAGAGCCACAAGGGCCCCCCTGAGCCTCCTTTGCTCCAGGCTCAGCCCCTTGCCAGCTCCCTCAGCCCCTCCTGGGGCTCCGTTCCCTGCCCTGGACACGCTCCAGCCCCTCCAGGGCTCTCTGGCCATGAGGCCCAGAACTGGACACAGCCCTGGGGGTCCCTCAGCAGGGCCAGCCCAGGGGACAGGCCCTGCCCHGGGCCTGTGGCCACCCCATGGCTGGCACRCCCAGGSCCATTGGCCTCGTGCCCCTGGGCTCCTGCCCAGCCCTGGCACAGCCCCCAGGGCCTTTCCCCAGGGGCCCTTTCCAGCCCCTGTGCCCAGCCTGGAGCTGCAGGGCCTGGGCTGAGCCAGGGCAGGACCCAGCCCTTGGCCTTGCTGAACCTCAGCCCATGGATCCAGCCTGTCCTGACCSCTCTGCAGAGCTCCCTGCCCTCAGCACAGCCACACTCCCACCTGGCTTGGGGTTCTGCAARAAGTTACTCGGGATGCCCTCAATGCCTTCATGTTCTAGCGAGTCAGTCCTGGGAGAAGCAGCTGAGGGAGCTGGCAAGGGGCTGAGCCTGGAGCAAAGGAGGCTCAGGGGGGCCCTTGTGGCTCTGCACAACTCCCTGCCAGGAGGGGACAGCCAGGGGGGGTCGGGCTGTGCTGCCAGGGAACAGGGACAGGACAAGGGCAAAGGGCCCCAGGCTGGGCCAGGGGAGGCTCAGCTTGGCCAGCAGCAGGAATTGCTGCATGCAAAGGCTGCTCAGGCCTTGGCAGGGGCTGCCCAGGGAGCTTTGCAGTGCCCAGCCCTGCAGGTGTCCCAGGAAGGGCTGGAGGGGGCACTCAATCCCAAAAAAACCCCTACAGAACAGTGACCTCAGGGTGGGACACGACAGAATTTCTCATGCTAATGGTTCAGAAAGATAAAAACAAACAAACAAACAAAACAAAAACGAAAACACCAGAGGGAAAAAAACCCACCAAAAACAAAAACCACCCTTGTGTTTTTTTATGGGAAGGGAGTCAGAGGAGAGATTTAAACCAGGTGAAGTGGTAAAGCTCATGAGGGGAGATTAATTAAACAGCAGTAAATGATACAGTCTCCCAAGCATCCTAGAAAGGACTGGTTGGGTAAAGGGAAAATCCAATTCCATAACCTGTCTGAGCCACATCAAGCCCCCAGCACCTTTGTTTTCCTTGCCCACTCTTCCTCCCAGCAGAGTTTACCTACCTGGCTCAAAATTCAAGACTTGACATCCCAACGGTTACAGAATCCYATTCAGAGCTCCCATTAATAGCCACAAAAGAATGCTACAGAAGGTGCTGTAAAAACAAATAMAAAGAATCAGACTGGGGGCTTTTGAAATCAAAATCCATAGTTCTGACAAGTCAGTAAACAAATTAAAGGAGAAGAGAGATAATGTAGCAAGGAGACAATAAGCATGAATATTTTTTGTGCTCCCCATGTTCAAACTGGCCCCATCTTATCCGATGTCAAGGCTGGATCACAACGGATTGCAGACATCAGAGACAGGTTTTAAAAGGGGGACTATGAACTAGAGAGTGAATGACATGGAACAAGGATGTTGTAGCACAGAAATTCACACTCCCAAAGCAGCTACTTATAAAAAAAGACATGGAAGTGATGGTGTGAAATGTGTGGGGTGGGATCAGATGATTAAGGCAAACAGGATGGGCACAGTAAAACTCTCAACAGTGATCTCAGGGTGGGACACTAAAGAACTCCTCATGCCAGTGGCCCAGACAGGTAAAAGCAAACAACAACAACAACAACAAAACCCACAAACAAAAAACCCAAACAAAAAATTAACAAAACAAAACACCACAAAAAGCCCCCTCAAAAACCCCCTTGTGTTTTTCTATAGAAAGGGAGAGAGGASAGATTTAAACCAGGTGAGGCGGTGAAGCCAGGTGGTGCTGATAAGTCTTATTGGGAGATAACTGATGATCTGTTAGCTACAATTTACATTTCTGAGGTAATTTCTTTCTAAGAGAACAAAATGTTCCAGAAGCRGAATAAATATTGTGAGCCACTCATTAGTGACACAAACTCAAACAGATGTCTTATCTCTAATTAACACATATCCTCTAAAATTATTCACATGTGCTCCTTCCTGGGATTGTTTTCAAAGAACAGGTGAATGATGTCTCAGATTAAACAGTTTCACATAAAATCCTCTTCSTTTCTGTACTCTCAGGCACACTCACCAGCTCCTCTTAGTTATGCTCCTCTTTATACTGGCAAATCAATCAAAATMAATTAAATGCTTATAAAATCTTAACCTTGACATAAACATATTGAAGATCTTGACTAAAAAACCCAATTTGCATAATTTTCGTCATAGAACTAAGTTAATAATAGCACAGAACAGAGAACTTTCCAATAAAGAAAGAAAAAAATGCTGTTACAGCTGCTTCAGAATTTTCACTTTTACAGTATTTAAAACAATTTAAAGCTTTGTTATAAGGGCAATGCCCAGGTTGGACAGGTTTCAGTGAGTACCTAAAAGGTAATTTAATGGCAATATTTTAGGACAGGTCTCATTATTATACTGTGAAAAGGAGGTCAGGGTTCTCCACCAAGATCATAAATCAAGATAGCCAATTAAGAGATGCAAACTGAATATCTGATGTAATTTAAATTTGGTGACCTTAAAACACTAAACRCTGTGAACTGAAAAGATGCTGCAGGGATAAGAGGCTTTGTTATGAGCCTCAGACTGACATTTTTATTTCAGCTATCTTTGCAGCCTTTCCTAACTCTGCTTGCCCTGTGAGACAAGAGCATTTTCTTACGTGGGCAGAAGCAAAAACCCATTCAAACTGTCCATTTCGCCAGTTCAGGTTATTTCTCTTYTCCTGACTGACTCTCTGGGTGAAAACAATCTCTTTTTACATTTACCCAAGGGGAAAGCCAGCCTTGTCCCCCCTCTGTTTGGGATTTTTCCCAGAAGCTGGAAAAAGGGAAACACTGTCCATATCTCTAAAAAGGGTRGAAAGGGAAGCACTGYCCCATCAGATTCYTATTGTATTTGCAGGGATGCCTCAACAAAGGCAGGAATGATGCATCTGACTCCATGTTCTCAGAAAGCTAATTTATTACTTTATGATACTATATTATATTATACTATACTAAGGAATACAGAAAGGATACTTACAGAAGGATAAAAAGATAATAATGAAAACTYMTGACTCTCTCCAGAGTCCTGACACAACTCAGCCCCAATTGGCCAGAGTCAAAACAACTCACACCAGAATCCAATGGAACAATCACCTGTGGGTAAACAATCTCCAAACACATTCCACATGTGAGCACAACACAGGAGAAGCAAATGAGATRAGAAYTGTTTTCCTTTTCTCTGAGGCTTCTCAGCTTCCCASGAGAAAAATCCTGGGCAAAGGGATTTTAYCAGAGAAKGGRAATGCCACAGCCTCCCCTGTGGGCTGGGGAGATCCAGGGACAGCCCCTGCTGGAAGCTCTGTGGAGGCTCACAGAGCACAGAGAGGAGATTTGGGACACCCAGCATGGCCTCACCAAGGGAAAAGCCTCCTGACTGACCCCGTGGCCTTCTCTGGTGGGGAGACTCCATCAGTGCACAAGGGAAGGGCCATGGATCTGGTTTAGCTGGAATTCTGTGAAGCCTCTGACAGGTCCCCACAACATCCTCCTCCCTGGGCTGGAGACAGCTGGATGTGATGGATGGACTGTTGGATGGATAAGGAAGTGCTTGCACAGTCCCAGCCAGAGRGTCGTGGTCAATGGCTCAGGGTCCTGATGGATGTCAGTGACCAGTGGAGGCCCTCAGAGGTCTGTACTGGGACCACTGGTGTTTARTAACTTCATTATTTGGGAGGATTTAATTGTGGCCTTCCAGTGCCTGAAGAAGCTGACAGGAAAGATGGAGAGAGACTTGGGACAAGGGATGGAGGGACAGGATAAGGAGAATGGMTTCCCACTGCCAGAGGGCAGGGCTAGATGGGATATTGGGAATTAGGAATTGCTCCCTGGCAGGGTGGGCAGGCCCTGGCACAGGGTGCCCAGAGCAGCTGGGGCTGACCCTGGATCCCTGGCAGTGCCCAAGGCCAGGCTGGAGCAGCCTGGGACAGTGGAAGGTGTCCCTGCCCATGGCAGGGGTGGGATGGGATGAGCTTTAAGATCCCATCCAACCCAAACTCTCCTGGGATTCTGCTGATTCTCAAGGCACGAGCAGAGGACACCAGGACCCCCTGCACGCTGCAAAGTCCTGCTGCACTGACCTGGCATGCACAGAAAGCCTCAGGCTGTCATATTTGCTCAGTGTAGAATGCTTAAATCCAGGGATTTGTGACCTAACCTGGTTGTGTTTTAAGAGTTCGGGTATAGGAGGAGGGGCAGAACTTTTGCTCCCACAGAAAAGCAGCATCTTCTGCCAAGGTGTTTCCTGCTTTACTTCATTCAGTTGGAACAGGTTAATCCAATGCTTGGTTATTAGAAGTGCCTTTCTTGGGTTTCTTCATGCTGTTCTTGTTGTCAACTTGATTCCTTCCTATATATAAATAATGTTTCCTATTTATCCTAAACAACAGCTCATTCTGCTCCCCAGCTTYGCAAGCTGTCGCTACCACAAAGCCCAGCCTCAGAGAGGTTTAAAATAAGGAGAGCTGCAGAGGAGMCATGATGCACCTCCCAAGGCTCTGCAGAACCCTCCAGGGAAAATTAACACTTCCCTTGCAGGGAAAGCTGGGTGGAAAACCCTGCCACGTGTGCTCCTGCCTCACCACAGGCCAAAACCTTGGGGAATTGCATCCCACTGGGTGGGATTGAACTGAGAAATCCCAATGAATAGAAAAGGGTCACGKGGCTGAACAAGATTCCTCCTGTTGGAAAGTTTTATTTCAACTTGCAGTGACAAAGTCAGACCTGGTAAAACAGTTTGAGTTTTTAAAATAAAATACAGGGTCAACCACAGCAGTGACTGTTACAGACTTTAGGAGATAAGGATGACTTGGATGAGCTGGAACATGAGAAATTATTCTATGGAGGAATTATTCTAATGAGGCTCAACATTTCACTGAGGGGTTTTTCCCATTTGGGAAATCCATGTTCCCAAGGCTACCTGGACACAATAAATACCTGATGCACACAAGCACAGCACCTGCCTAAGCTTTGTGGACATTACAAAGCCCAGGCCCAAAAAGCCTCTCAGGCCCCCMAAAAAGCAGTTTCAGGTGGATCAAAAGTATCTGTGAATATATCTTGCAAAAAAAAACAAATTAGAAAATCTGAAATAAGCAAAATATTTGAACTTTCCAATTTCAAGCATGTCCCCAAAAAATAGTTTCAGTTAGAAACTTGGAAATGGAAGTTTATTTCATTTTTGAAGTCTAGTCATATCAAAAGCAACCCCACAAAAATAATTCTTCATGTTTTTCTGTAGGAGAAGTGGAGGAGAAGAGAAAAAAAGGCTGGGTAGTTGTTAGGAATATAAAATTCAGAGTTTATTTTTCTGGTGCAGTCAGCAATTTGAATAAAAATAGCCAACAAAAACCCCAAATCAATTATCTCAATTTACAGTTTGATTTTTGATCACAGGCTCTGAGAGTAGAATTCAGATATTAAATAGCAAAATAAAAGTTGCTAACTACCACTACACAGGACCTYGTCATATAAGACAAGCACAAAGTTATTAAAATGTGAAAACAGCTACAGGAAGAGGCCAAGAGTTTATTCCCCTTCCCCACTTGCAATCCTTGTCACGTGGAGGGGTKGTTTTCATCCCATATTTCAGTTTTYRCTGCAGAGSAAGGTATCTGAATGTTAATCCCCACCTCRTGCTGAACCACAGGGCTCTGTAGGGTTGTTGTGACCTTTTCAAAATTCTGCACTCACCCTTTCAGCTCGCCCATTAGAACCCACCAGCCACAGGTGRGGCAAGGGAATGGACAGCAAGGACTGGAAATGCACTCCAGGAAAATCTACTGAAGAAGGAATATCCAATCCATCCCTCTGATAAAGAYGAAGGAAGACTGGAAAATGTCACTAAACTAATTCATTCTCCTGAGAAAGACAATGAGAAAAAAAAACCTGTGTCTAGTTAGATTCTTCTGCTTGTAACTCCCAAAGACCTGGATTGGATGCTCCAATGAAACCAGCAGAATTTACAGCCTTTGGAAAAGTCTCCTTGGAAATCAGCCAGGCTTAGGATGAATTTCAAGGATTTTAAGTTATTGCTACAGAAAAACAAAACAAGGAAAACAAAGAAACCCCAACAAATGCACTTCTCCCTCCACCATACCCTTCCTCAATGACACAGAACAAAAGATTCCTCAGGACAAAGAGTCTGGGGAATAATGTCCTAATCAAGGCCCTGCTCCCTGGGGCACCATTTTCCCTCTGTTTTATGGCTATCTGTGAATTTTAGGTTCTCCTCTTTGCCTTGGCACAGTTTCAGAGGCAAGGGGTCCCCATTCCAACAYTCTCATCATGAGCAGAGCCAAGGCAGAGTCACCCCGTGCTGAAATGGGAATTAATCTCTCCAAAAGGTGTAAGAATTCTGCATTTCCAAATCACTTCTTTGCACTGCTTTTTCACTTTCCTAGGATTAAAGTGGGAGGGTGCTGTAGGGGCAATCAATTTCTGTAAGGAGGCAACATGTAGTCCTGGCTTGAGATCCTATTTTCATTTTTAAAAACCTGGCAAAACCCCTTTAGAAATCATGATGGAAATATTTTTTCATTAATGAAAGTGAGCCCAAGCACTAAAGTGCCAACAAGGTACAGATTTCCTTAGAGCAGCTCCCAAATTAATGGAGAAAATATCCATTTTCACTCACCTAAACATTACAATTTTTAATTTGCTGTATAACTGCTCACAGTTAGAAGGTCAAGAATCTCAGTGCCATTATTAAGTCTAAGCCTGAAAATAAGAAGAGGTGAGCTTATTTCATTCTTTTTGCRTGCTCTTCAGTGCTTGATAAATTASTATTTCCCTTCCAAGCAGTAATTTCTGTGCAGATACAAAGCAGCCWGATCCCAGGCTGAGGCATTTCAGACCAGCAGAAGCTGAAGTTGTGTGGTTATTACAGCTTTAGAACCAGGTGACCCAGAGCTGTCACTGACTGAAGATGCTCCTCTCAGAGGTGACACACGGCCTGTCTCCCCAGAGCAGGGCTTTGGGCCAGCAAGTGACAGCACTCAGGGAGCMAAACATCCTGCCCAGGTGTGTGGGAGGACAGGTGAAGTCTGTATTAGAGGGGCTGAACGAGTCARCCAAATATGTGCCAGAATCAGCAGGACAGATCATGAATCTTTAGGCTTTGCATTTGCTGAAGGCACACTTTGGAATCTGACTCACCAGTTCCTGCCTGTGCTAAGCCCTGTGTGGGAAGCCATGGTTTCCTCAGAACACTCAGCAGCAGGCAGTGTTTATCCCCTTGTTCATCCCATCTCCACAAAACACATCCATGCTCACTGCCCACATGCCCCCTGCTCTCCCCACTGCTCTGTGCCCCAGGGTAAGGAGCTGAGGGAATACCTGGGGGGAGTATTCTCCACTCTGCTAATTCTGTTCTCTCTTAATCCACAGTGCCCTCCATCCTTCTCCTCTCTCAGGGACAAGGCAAGAATCTGACATCAAGAGGCTCCTTCCACTCAAGCCTGCTCAGAAAATGACTGACCCCTCACTAACACCTTCTGGACACCCCCACTGTGCTTCTTGCCTTACACATCCAGGCCTGGCATGGGGAAAAGCAGTGATTCACATCATTCATGCRCCTTCTGAAATCATTAATGCTGTGCTTCAGACTGGTCTAACTCAGCACAAGGGCCAAAGGATCTGCCCACCCCAGTGGATCCCACCTGCTACACTGCCCTGAGAGGAGCTCTATTCTATTATACAGCTTCATGAGTGAGTATTTTTAATACTTTAAACCCAGGCTTTGGTGTAGAGCTGGGGTAGCATGTCCAGCTAGACCATCTCCATCCTTAATTGACCAGCTGTCCCAAAAATATAGCTCCTTTTACTTGAGAACTGTTCTCAGCTCTCAATTTACACGTTTCTAGWGAATTCTCACCCTCCCCTTCAAAATCTCATCAGAGGCATTTTCCCTTTTTGTTAACAATGTTACTCTCTATTTACATCTTGTTTGCAGCCAATTTTCTGTTACAGGAGTTTTAAAAAAGCCTCCATTGCAGCCCTTATATTATCCAACCTTCCTGTGGTGTCCATCTCACTTTTCTTTCCAGCTCTTACCCTCCATAGCTCAAGCAGCAAGACTTTGAGTTTCAAAAATCTCAGGTGCTTCAGCCTCTGTCCACCCAACCATTYCCATTTGCAATAGCAGGAGCTGAGTGTCCTAATGAAAGGCCATCCTAAAAAAAGGCCATCCTAATGACATCCTAACTACATCCTGACTAGAGCAAATTAGACTGGAAAGGAGAAAAAAGCACACACACAGCCCTCACCACAGGATCCTCATTGCTCTTCCTGTTTTCTGAGAGTTCCAGTTGCTYTCCCCCCTCTCCTTGTTTTTCCATGCCTTTTCCAGCTCTTTCACTTCAAAATCCCAAGCTGAGCCCTGTCTGTGGATGAAGTTCCTTACAGCTRAGCCTGTGGCTTTTCCCTGCAGAGGCAATAATTTTAATTATCTGCTTTTTCTCACTGATTTGCAGAGCCTGTGACCATCACTGTGTCATTAACACACAGGGAAGTGTCCAGAAATATTCTCTACTGCACAGCACACATTTTACCTGTGAGTATTTTGATTTTTTGGGAATATGTTTCTGTGTTCTCCTGCATGAGCCTGATGCAGCTCTGGCTGGGCTGGTTTTCAGCCTGTCAATACTGGAATCAATACAAATGTGACACTGTGGCAGGAAGAGCCAAGTGGCACATGGGAATGGAGTGAAGATCAGATTGGTCTCCTTCCTGACCACAGGGGTTTGTAAAGCCTGTGAGGGATGGAACAGCACAGACTCACAGGGGGAAAAGTGCTCTGCTGCCTCCTCAYGCCTCGTGGCGGCTCACACAAACTCTGTGCCTGGGAAATAAAAGAAACTACATTCTTTCTAAAAGACATTTAGAAACTCTTAATACAGAACCAATCTGATTAGAAGCATCATCCTGCTGGAATAGATGCACTTRCATGTGCCAAAATCCCTGCAGTAAAACCAGAGCCCTCTTCCAACCTCAGGTAAGGGAGGAGTAACACCAACAGGAGCTGCCTTCAGAACATCATTTCTTCAACTTTCACCCAAGACAAAAAATTCCAGTGATACTAAGTTTTTTCCTCATTGACTGTTTTTTTCTTATTCAACCTATTTGGAAAAAAAAATYCCATGGCAGACACAGAAATCCCAGCTGAAGAAGAGGTCTGGTTACTGTAAGCATCAAAGAGGAATGATTTTAAAAATATGAAAACAGTATAATTATTTATCTTTCTTTTTTCCTTCTCAAATAGAGAACAATTTATTAATGCGACCTTATGTGCATTTAAGGGTGAATGGTTGGAAAAAATTTTCCAAATTTAATTCCATTAATTAAATGCCATTAATTCCAATATTTAAATTCCAATTCTAATTCCAAACCAAGATCTCCTGCAGCTCACTTCCATATGCAAAGTAAAACAACCCAGGCCATTCCTGGCTGATGTTCATCACACCCATCCTTTGGCCCACTGGAGTTAGGGCAGAAAAYACCAGCTAAGAACTTTCCAGAAGACAGGATCAGGAAGCTTTTTGTGCTCTACCACCAACTGTCATCATCCCATATAAAGAAAACAGTCAAGGTGTAAAGCCCAGCCAAACCAGCCTCCAAAGACACATTTTTTTCAGTGTCATTTTTACTCCTTCAAGAAACATAATTGACTTTCCCAGGCCAGTTTATTCTTTGGTATCAATTTTATACCATGCCAGGTATGACAGTTTGTTCAAAAAAGATAAATTGAGATGTCAACATATTTTCCATTTTTGAGAGTGTAAAATGTAAATATTTAATGAGCAGACTTAGAAACTCCTACATCAGTGCTTGATTTATTTGCTAATGTTGTCAATACATTTTCCTTATACTTCATATTCATTATTGAGCATCCTCCCCCACTCTTTTCTTTCCAAATCTCTTCAACCTGCTAATGCTAAGATTGAGACACCTCCTCAACTCTATAGTCCCAGGCAGTGGCCAAGAGCTTCATTTTTATCTTCCCGGCATAAAATATGCCTGGGGATGTCCCGGAGTACCACAAATGCCATGAGCACAGAGGCAATAAAGCAGAAATGACCAAATGTAACAAAGTAGAATTAGAAGATTGTCTTCTCTTTTAATTTTAGCATTACCACAGAAAAGTTCCACCTTTTTCATGGTCAGACCACCAGCTCAGCACCAAATCTTCCAGGTTCATCTCAGTTACATAAAGACAGCTCACATCTTCAAAATTTAGGTTAGGGATATTTTAGGACTCTTGGAAAGAGGGTGCATGTTTGATATTCTAATCAGCTGGTTAATGGAAGCTATCTGTTCAAAATTTATTTGCTTAACTACACAAAATATTTAAACAAAGTATTTAGTTGCTTGCAACACCTGCTAAAGAGATGACACAATCTCCTTTTGAACTCTAAAACACAAAAAGAGAGCTATTGAAGCCAGCTCTCCATCAATTACTAGCTCAAAATTACTTCAGAAAGAATTTCTTCTCATCTCCAGCAGTATCTTTTATATAATCTTCTTTGTACAAGTTTAAATATATTTTAAGTGGCGCATCAGCAACTCCTACTTCCAACAACTCAACTCACCAGGCAGAAAAATACCTTTGAGAGCTGAAAAGCCCCAGCATTTGCTGAGGTGGATGTGCATACACGTGAAGAACACTTCTGTAGGAGATATATATAATTATTTAATGAGTGATAGGACACACACCCACATGGATTCTAGAGGACAAAGCACTGCAAACTGGAGGCAATGCACTGGAAAATGCTGCTGGCACCAAGGACATCTTTCCCCTGGCTGTCAGCACTGAGGAGAGACTCCAGGCACTCAGACATTACCCTAAAAGCYATTTCCAAGTCTCTACACCCAGACTCAGTTTCAATTCAATCCTTAGAGYGAAATCCTGGCACTGAAAGGTCAATGGAATTACTTCCCTTGGCTTCAGGAGTAGCAAAACCTCCCCCTACATCATTAATCCAGAGTACCATTCATTCATTATCATCCCGATTCAGAACAACCTGTGAGGAAATGGGAACAAGGCCCATAAACACCTTTCATGTTATTTCCATGTTCTTCTCTGCAGCCACACAGGAATGATCCATGTGGTAGGARCACAGCATGCACAAAATGGGGGAGAAGAAAAGACAAAGAGAAAAGGGAAAAAGAAGCTTCACATTTGATATTTTACACTATTATGAGAATGCTGAGTAAAGAAAACTTTTAGGAGTATTCAACAAGCAGTTATTTGGGAAGTTTTTGGATTGGCATGGAGACAAGAAAGTAGAAACAGGCCCTCTCCAATTTTTAGACACACAGGGTTCATTTTTTCCTGAAGTGAGCCCTGAAGAGTATAAAGAATGTTCACAGAGCATTGTAAAGGTTTCCAGTGCAACACAAAGCAGAGTGCCACCCCAAACAGACAAGGACACTCTTTCAGAGTGAGTCACTGGACTCATTAAAAAACAAATTATCCCCATGGCCATCAAGCAGATGGCTTGGATGACCATCAGGCTGCTCTCATCAGGAGGAATCACCASGAGACTGCACAGAGCTGGAGCTGCTGTCTGACTCCACACAGCTGTTATCTCTGTGCTATCATCAGGGACTTGGGGCTGGAAAACCAAACAGACAGTGACCAAGTTTGAGGAGGGCACCCACAGGGATGGAACAGCAAATACCAGTRGCTAGGAGAGGGTGGCCTGCATGGCTTGGTGGGCTGAGGACAGGAAACAGCAGCAGAATGATACAGGCAAATATTAAGTCAAAGAAAGATCAAACAAGTATGCCTGACATCCAGAAAGGAGGATTCTATCTGGAGAAGCTTTGATTACACCCTGAGAAGTGTGTTGCAAGGGTACAGGATTTGTGAATTTATTTTTAGATAGGTAGTCCAAAAACAAAAACCTTGCTCAGCTGGACTCATAATACTAATTTAAACACAAATAATCTACTTTTGGATTCTTCAGGTTTTTGTGGTTGTTGGCTTTTTTTTTTATATTGACTTGATCTCAAAACACAAATGACCTTTTAAACAAATCCCCACCTGAAGCCTGGTCCTGTCACCTCTTTTTCACCTGCGCTATTCACTAAATTTACCCTGTATCTGCAGAGTTTTAGTGCCCTAAACTCTCTCCATTCCATTAATAATGTCCTCAGAGAGAGCATACTGTCTGCTATTCATTCCCTTAGCTCATCAGTAAGAAGGGGAGCATATGGAGACCAAAATCCAGGCCAAGGATGTAGAGAAGAGCCTCCAGAATTGACTCTTCATCCTGGAGGAGCAGCTGATGCACCCTCATAAAAYGTCTCTGAAGAGCAGAGAGCAGCATTAACGTACCAGAACTGCTGAGAAGGGCTCTCCTCCCTCCCCAGCACACATCTGCTCAAGAACACACAGCAGTCTCTGCCCTTGTACTTGAATTCATCACRCAGGAGCTGAGGGTGGCTTGAGGTCTCCTTCTGCTTGTTCCTTCAGTTTGGTCTTGGCTGTGCTCTCCAATCTCTCTGTGTCCCATTTGCCAAATGAGCAGAAYCATTCTTTTCCTCTCATCCCCCATTGCTTTCACACAGAACCTGCTCTGTTTCTGGGTTCTTGTTTTTCCTCTTCCCCATGGAATAGTGGCTTGTTCTCCAATGCAGTTCTTCCCTTAGGATGCTCCACACTGCTCCTACTTTCTTGCAAAATTCATTTCCTCCTCTCTTYCCCTCTGAAATCACTTCATTTGTCTCCTCCCCGTTCATCTCCTCTTCCTTCCTAAGGGCTCCTGCACCTCACAGGAAGGAGGGACCAAGGTGCCCAGACTGAACCAGSATGTCCCTTCTGGCTCTCCTGCCAGGCTCCACCGTCACTGGTGCCCTCCAGAGAGTGAAAGAGCAAAACTGCCACGGAATCTTTTGAATTCTGGATGCCTTCATAACCAAGAGGGTGTTTTGATACAGCTGAGATTCACATTTCAGGGATGCTGACAGCCCTTTCATTCTTCTAAGCAAAGCACATCATTTCTGGCTCATATACAAACAGAAAAGAGGAAGAAAATGATGATTTTCATGAGTAAAACACAACTACTGGCACATAAAGTAGTTTCTTTCTCATACATTTATGAACTGGCACTTGTTCATGGCAAGAGAAATACAATCTGCAGGCAAGAAGATGAGGCATTCAAAGCATCAGTCCCAGCTTTGCCAGCAAAAGAGAAGCAAGGGATAAAAATCTCTGAGAGCAGAGAAGGAAGCTGCTTCCTTCCTCAGAGCCACTTCACCTGGAACAGCAGACACAACAGGTTTACACAAGAGCCTCCTCCAGCTCCCCTCAGATCTTTGCTTGAGGATTGCTGTCCCTGGGCTGGAGGTYGCCAAGGATGAAGTAAAAACAAGCTGCATTTTGAGCAAGAAAGTCTGTCTGAGAGGGTCTGGTAGAGCAGAGGTGTCAGAATGAAGCAAATCTTGGTAGAACCCAAATATTTTAATGAAGTTACATACATAAAATCACAAAATTAGAAGGAAACTTTTAAGGATCATCACCCCTGCCATGGCAGGGACACCTTCCACTGTCCCAGGCTGCTCCGAGCCCCAATGTCCAGCCTGGCCTTGGGCACTGCCAGGGATGCAGGGGCAGCCCCAGCTGCTCTGGGCACCCTGTGCCAGGGCCTGCCCACCCTGCCAGGGAACAATTCCTTCCCAATATCCCATCCAAACTCACTCTTAGTCAGTGGGAAGCCATTCTCCCTTGTCTGGGCACTCCAGGCCCTTGTCCAAAATCTCTCTCCATGTTTCCTGTAGCTCCTTCAGGCCCTGCAAGGCCACAGTTTGGTCACCCCAAAGCTTCTCCTCTCCAGGCTGACCCATCCCAGCTGTGCCAGCCTTTCCTCCCAGCAGAGCTGCTCCATCCCTCTGCCCATCCTGGTGCCTCCCCTGGGCTCTCTGCAGCAGCTCCAGGTCCCTCCTGTGCTGGGCCCAGGGCTGGGSCAGCTCTGCAGGTGGGGTCTCACCTGAGCCCAGGGGCAGAATCCCCTCCCTCAAATTGCTGCCCACATTTAATTACAGAAAAATAACAGAAAAAAAAGCTAAATTTTGAAATCCAGGGTATGCGGAGAAACTTGGAAGCATAACGTGGGATAGGAAAACCCTTTCTTTTTCTTACCCTCTCCWGCTCTGCTGCAGATAAAAACTTCAGAGGCAYCATTTTGTCACACCAATGGCAAACMAAACATGGCTGTCCCAAGCCTGAAGCACCACAATCTGTATCAAAATCAACAATTAAACTTACTACTGCTTGGTGATTCTGTTGGCCACTCTGTTTAAGCATCCAGAGACTTGAATGGAGCTGGAATGTGGCTGCACAAACACCCAGAGAATGTCTAAGCCCAGGAGTTGAAATAATCCCTTGGCTGGAAACAAGGACAAAATGAGTCTGGGGTGCTTTCAGTGGTTGCTTTGCACCACAGTGTTTTTGCACAGAATTGGAAAAAGCCCAAAATCTGGCTTGTGAGGTGTTGCAAGGTCCATACCAAGAAACTCTCTGCTCACACTAGGTAATTTTCAATGCTGACTCCTTGGGCATGTTTGGAAATCTCGAGTTCAGCTGTGGTATTAACCCCCCCTCTTACACAGACAGACACAAACAAACAAACCAAAATAAACCAAAACCCCTCAGTTTAAAAGCAGCAAATCTGGAAAGGATACAAAATGATGAAATTGGAAAAATCAACTAAAGGCAGCCTCAACATCTCATGGGAAACTGTAGCTCAGCTTAATAGGCTTTATTAATGATTTTTTTAGGAATTTAATATTAGGCTTTAAATTTTTAATTACAAGAAATATGGAGAAGTCAGATCTGAAGGTAATAAGAATTCACAGCCAGAAAGTATCCATTTTTCATTTCTTTTGGTAGTTTGTCTCAAACATCCTCAAACTGTTGTGATTTGCCCACTGCTGACACACAGCTCCAGGACAAACACTCAGGTTTGTCATCTGGAAATCCTGTCAATAGCACAAGGAGTCCAATGAAAGCCAGTCAATACAAATCCTGCAAGAGTTTCAGGCATTTTCTGCACATCATAAATGTCTTTGAAATGCTGCCTTGAAGGTTCAGCTTATTGAACACCACTTTTTAAGTSTTCTGTTCTGGTTTTAGCTTATCAAATTAGGTGCATTTGCTGTTATAAAATGTCATCAGTAGCACTTGAGTGTTGGGGGATCTGYGGCATCACAGAACTGGAGGGTTGGGAGAGACTTTGCTACACCATCTAACTCATTTTCCCACCCAAAATAAGCCCTTCTGCATTTTTCTGACTTATGTTCCAAAGGAAAAGCAGCAATTCTAGAGAATCTACCCCTAAAAAAATGAAAAATAATGCAGTATTTATTTTTCCTTGCCACTAAAACACTGCAGTTGTTTCAGGACTTCCATTTCTAGACTGAAAGGTTTGCTGCTTTGTGGGTTTTTTCCATCTGAAATAGATAACCAGCCAGCAAGAAACTTCTTTCCTACGTCCAGTGTCTTACCAAAATTTGTGACTTGTTATTTTCAGGTTAACTGCAAAGCATAATTCCTACATTTTATYGCATGGCAGAGTTCAGCCTTGCAATTTTTGTCCTGTTCATGCAGGAGGTGCAGCCTCAGGTACAAAATCTGGGTGTGCTCCCCTCAAAGAGCTCCACCTCAGAGGGATACAGATTTAAYATCACCTGGATCAAACTACAGGAGCTGCAGCTGGCTGCATAAACTGCTCTGAAAGGCACTCCACTTTTTGCCATCTTGCATATTTATTAGCAATGCCATCATGCTTTATTCAAAAGGATTAATACAGACAGAGTACAGCCCTGGGAAGAGATCACCTAAAGGGATGTCATGTGTGCTTCAGCCACAGGTGTTGGAGCAGTCTAAACACACAGAGGCTTTTAGACAYACAGCACTTTTATCATCTATGCTGTAATCACCTGAAAACCTAMCCCCAATTCTGACAGTGTTTTTTTCCCCACAAAGCTTTTGATTGGTATTAATCATCTCTCCTGCTCTTCCAAAGGAGAATTCCAGCATTAAAGTATTGGTACTTCCTACCCTGGCTGGCTGTCCCAGCCAGTTTCCCAGCAGTTTGCTGAAGCCCTGCTATGGCAGTGGAGTTCTGCATGCCAAACCAGAGCTCCCTGCGTGGAAACAGGAATATCCACGAGGCTCAGCAGCAGGGACAGAGCTCCCTGTGTGGAAACAGGAATATCCACGAGGTTCAGCACCAGGGACAGAGCTCCCTGTGTGGAAACCGGAATATCCACGAGGCTCAGCAGCAGAGACAGAGCCATCATAATGACACCTTATCTGAACACAGGTTTCAGAGTCATTCATGCAGATTTGCCCATCAATGCATTAAATATTTTTAAAAATACCTATTTGACRAATGAAGTTAATTCCCTGCCATACCCACACCTCTGCAGGCAGATCCAGAGGAATGTGCTKCTTTTGTTCCCCCATGTGATGAGTTGTCATGGCCAGAGCTGAGGTCTCTGACAGACACTGCTGATGTAACATCTCTCCAGCTCAACATTTTGCCTTTAATTCTTTCAAGGCCACTTTCTTTCTGACACACGAGCAGCAGGTACCTGGGAATGCTGCAAGGCACTGGTTTGGCTTTCWTCTCTCTGACACTGGCCAGGAGCACACCTGATGACAGCAGGGTTGGTGGTCAAGACAATCTGAAGGCATTTTGAAAACAGTTCAAATTCTTTAACATTGATAGAATTGATTTTTAACTAGAAGAAGAGAAGAGCAATTGTTTCAGACTACTGAAGCTTSACACAAAGTCAGGGGTGGATTTGCTGAGGCCAGGGCAGTGGGGAAAGGGTGAAGGAACAGGGCAGGAATGACAGGACCAGGAGCAGCAGCTCCTCTGTGGCCAGGGCTGGTGCAGGAGCAGCTGCAGGAGCAGCCCCAGCCCTGGATGCCCAAGGGCCCAGGATCACAGCACACATCCCAGCAAAGTGCTCCTCACACTGCAGAACAAAGGCACCCGAGGCTGCCCATGGGGGATTTGGATCAGGCACCAAACCACAGACTCACAGAATCGTTCAGTTTGGAAAAGACCTTTGAAGGCATCGAGTCCAACCATCAACTYAGCACCACCATCCTTTTCACCATCAAACTGTGTCCCCATATCGTGATATTTTTGAACACTTCCAGTGTGACTCCACCACTGCCTCAGGCACTCTGTTCCAGCGCTTCGCAGCCCCTTCCATGAAGGAATTTTCCTAATATCCAATCTRWATTTCCCCTGGCACAACCTGAGGCTGCTTCCTCTTGTTCTGTCGCTTGTTAAATACACCAAAATGAACTCTGAGGAAAAATAAAGAGAGTAATAAAAAGTAAACATTTGGGTTGAATGCACGAGTAATCTRTTGTGGCATTTATTGAAACTAGAAGAACATGGGAGAAAAAAGATCATATGTGGGCTAGTAGCAGAGTATTGCATAAAGGCTGACATTTCAGGAAAGAAACATGCTGAAAGYGAAGAAAAGTCTGTCTCTCCAGGGGAAAATACTCAGTCTGTGTTATTTCTGATACCATTGTCTGCTTTGGCTTTTAGGAAATGCATTTTCAGATGTTTATGAATTTTAGAGTTTTGCAGTATTTAAGTATACWGAGAAGCATCTTGAAGTTCTGACCCCTAAAAGCATAATTATTCTCTTGACTGAACAACTTCYATGATAGTTACTGAGCTTCTAAAATCTCCCAGTCTCTCACCCATGGATTGTTGAAGGAAAAGTCAGCTGGTTTACAGTGGCTCATGTCCAAACGCCTCTTCCTTCACTCACATCCCCTCTCAGTGCCCACACCCCTCCTCTGCTTCCCACCCCCCACCATTTTCCTCTTGTCCTCAGCAAAACACATTGCTACACACTCTCCCTTGACATGAAGGAAAATTGGCTTTTTTGGTTGGGGTTTTTTTTTAATACCCTTGTCAAAGACAGAGCAATACAATTCCAGTGGCTGCTTGACATTAGTTAATCCCATCATCTAATTAGACTCAACTGTAATATGAAAGAACAGAGTTTATTCATTAATCTTCCCGTTCCCTAGACAAGCAAAAAATCTGAAATCAATACCAATGGTGAAAAGATTTGTGTAGAATACTAAAAATATCAAGGTATGCCAATATTTTTTGATCAACCTGTACAAATTAGAGCCAAAATAGTTGGCTGTGCCCTATATTCATGTGTGACCAGGCAGCTAATTTTTAATAAAGCAAAAGATTTCTACTTCTACAACATTAAAATGCAGATGTTAAATAGCAGACAGTGGGATCTTTATCAGAGTCCTTGTTATAGGATTTTTTTCAACATTCATCTCATGGTTTATGCAAATAGCCAGGCACACACATGTCATTCCAAACACTTGTCTTGAGTGTAGGTGTGTTTGGGTTGGGTTAGATTCAGCAGATCMAAATTCAGAAAAACATCTCCAGTGACATTCTTCACAGGAGCACAGAACAGGAATGGGCACAGCGCATCAAAGACAGAAAGAAAGATCCTGGAATTAAACTTTTTACCACAAAGACAGAAAGAAGGATCCTCGAATCATACTTCTAACCACAAAGACAGAAAGAAAGATCCTGGTGGTGCCATSTTATTGTAAAAGTTCCATACCTTCTCAGTGAYTTCTCACAGGCATCTCCTCACAGCACAACCAACAAACTCCATCTCTCCCCTCACCCAGCTACCCCACTCTTTTGTAGCACTCTTCTTCTTATTGGACACAGCTGTGGCCTATTAAGGGCAGGCCTGTTCCTACTCTTGGTGGTTAGTACAGCTGCAGCTCCTCAGGGATGAGATTACCTTCTGCACTATTTTCTTACATTCTATCCCTCCACATCCTGGAATTAAACTTTTAACCACAAAGCCAGAAAGTCCTAAACCAGGTATGCTGGGGAGACTATGGGATTTCTACCTTCCTCTCAGGAATAAAATCAGCTGAGCAGATCTGGCATGGAGGTGACTTAGAAACACTCTTGGTGGTTTTCTGCTCTTCTACARCTGCACAAATGTCTTCATCAAAAGGGGTGTGAAGAAGCAGTGCTTGCAAGACAAGCAGCCTGACAGGGATCTAAGCTTCTAGGATCCATAGCAACACAGAAGGGTTTGGTTTTTTTTCATTTCTACAGCTTCCTTTTCATTCCTCAGAGTTTTCCACCTCTACAGGACAGCGTCTCATTGCTCAGTATAAAAATTATACAAGACCAAAGGCGTTTCATGAGGCTCTGTGTGTTTGTGACACGGCCTCTGTCGTGCTGGTTTCCAAATATACAGGCAGTTTTCAGAGGAGTACTTAGAAGAAAGGCAGTTTTTGCTGATATAATTTCATGGCAAAGATGCCTTCTCATGTTTATACATTAAATCAAGAAAATGACAGCTACATATGGCATCCAAGAGAGCTGAACAAATTAAATTTCTTGTTTTGACATATTTTTGGTGTGGAAAGAAGGAACCGGTAACTTCACAGGAAACAATCTAAAGTCAAGAGCTACCCACCACTAAGAACTCCATCCTATTATCTTTGCATTCCCTGTGCCTCTTTTGAAGCTTCCATTCACCTTTGAAATTCCTATATCAAAACAAAGTTTTTCTCTTAAAAGGTCTCCAATTATTCTGAAACTTAGTTAAGAGAATCAGCCCCTCCTTCCACCAGCCCAGCACAGAGTACAGTGCAACACAGTGGCACAGCAGGAATTTAAGGGTTGCTGGAACAAAATTACTGTTCTAATGATGATTACTTTGCTGTTATGTCTGTTACAAAAGGAGAATTTGGAGAGGCTGTTGATCCTTGAAATTTKTTCTTTCATTGTTATCGGAGGCACCACAAAGATTTCTGCGTGTGGGGTCATTTTTCACTGTTACTGAYAAACAAAASTCATGTCTGAGTTAAATGTACAAGGAAAAAAAGGCACTTAGGAACCTCAGTATGCCATGATGTCTGAGAGGGCAAAGAGATGTGGACATTCAGGACCAAGTGCTTCTCAAAACTCTCACCTTCAAAACAAAAACAACCTCAAACTACTGCTCTAAGACTTCAAGTATTGGAGCTAAATTAAAAGCAAAAACGTGGAGTGCTGTGCCTTGTCACAAAGGAATAACAAACAGCTTGTTTACACTTCCAACTTGTGGGACAGGGCTTCCAGCTGCTCCCTGGCTGCACTCTGCTCCCTCCAGAGCTCTTCTTCCTCCCCTCCAGGCTGTGCTCTGCTCCCCATCACTTTGTGCTRGAGCACTGATGCTCCAAGCTGCACATCAGCACATTCCAAGCCTTGCTGCACCCTGCCACTGGTGGTGGCACTGCCTGGACATTCCCAGATGCTCTTTGCTGTGGCCACCTCATGCTGGAAACAATTCCCTGCATACTCAGACCTTTTGTTTTTAATGCTGGGGGCAGATGGGTTTTGTGCCCCGGCCCAAGGAGAGGTCCAAGGTGGGAATTCCCATTGCCACATGTCACCAGGGCCATGGTGACCCCAGTGCCTGGAGCTGACCCAGCAGGGAACTCCCTGCTCAAGCACTTTGGCCCATCAGGAACACCTGGAGTGGCTGAACACTGAGTCTGCTGKGCAGATCCCTGCCCTAGGGGATGCCACATCCCATGGATTTGACAGATGTTGCTCTCTGAGAAACTTCTGGACCTGCACAAATTAAAAAAAGGAGCCACCAGAAAAGGACAAAACCAGTCCCAGCTAAAGGGCCAGGGATTCCTATGGGGATCACCACTTGCATTTAACCTGGGGCTGACCGAGCAGCTTTTTGTCTGTTTGTCTGTCTGTCTGGATGTCTGAGCAGTTGGGAAAGAAGGGTGTGGGAGGGAAATCTCCTTTTCTCCTTCATCCAGAAAAGGTGCCTTAGGCCATCACTCATTACATTAATAYGGAGACAACTCCTCTAAGTGGGGGTGGGGATGCAATAAGTAGGTAGATGACCAACCCTAGCCAGAATAGGAGATTTTTCATGGCTAAAAGGACTGGAGCATCCCTGGGTTTGACACTGCTGGACCATCCCTGGATTTGGCACTGCTGGCAGTGCCGGTGCTGGGCCACCAGGCTGGCCAGGATCTGATCTCCAGGACAAGGGGAAATAATGGGCATGCTGAGACCAGCACAGTCTTACTGGGAGCTGGGAAGGACCACACTCTCCCAGCTAAACATTCAGGATGAGATTGCAGGCTGTTTTCCCACGTTGTCTGGGCTCCTGGTCTCACACRTGTCTGAGAAAGGCCACGGGACTGTTCTCAGCTGATGCAAACAAGGAGGCTGCTACTCCAGAGCCCCYGGAGGTGTTGCCTCTGCCCTGAAGTGCTCTTTTATTCCTGCCACAGCATCCAGRTGGCCCTTCTGGCATTGCAGGAGTGTGGCACTCACCTTCCAGCACCTGCAGGCTGCTGATGTCCCCAGGCTGAGTGTGAAGAAAGCGGAAGGCGCCGGTTTTACYTTGACAGCGAGCAGAGTGTGCTTCTGCCCTGAGCAGGGCAAGGTGTGGCCCCAGACACACCCCACAGGGCTGGGGAGAGGCTGAGGAGGGGCAGAGGCTGCAGCCAAGCCTGCCATGGGCAGTGGGAGCAGGCAGGAKGTGTGAGGGGTTTGGGCAGCCAGGAGCTCACCTGGGCTCAAACACAAAGCAGGACTGGGGATTGTGGAGGGGTTCCAGTCTCACCTGGAGGAAGAGGAGGAGGAAGGGCACTCCCTCAGCAGTGAGCTGCTGATTAATTAGAGGAGACAAGTGCCAGCCCTGCTGCTGTAATGAAGAGAGGCATCTTGGAGCACTTCCCTCACACACTTGACACTTCCCATGGTTCCTCACCTGACAGGCCACAGGCTCTCTCCCTTCTGCAGGGCAAACATCAATACAGATTAACACCTCCCAAAGCTGTCAGGCACCAATACCAGATACAGTGTCCTCCCTCCTGACCTCTGTGAGAAACAAGCCTCTAAAACATCCTATYTTGGTGAATTTTAAGAGGAGATAGAAATTAAAGCTATAAATACAGCTGCTAAGTACAAACACTAAAAGGGAAAGTGTGAAAAACCTTAATGCTGATATAAGTTAAGGCAAAATGAAGATCAGGATGACAGGAAGGAAATATTTAAAAATAGAGAAGGGTGGAAAGGGCAACTGTCGAATCCTGAAGCATAAAACATGGTAAGGATTTTTCAAACAATCTTTATAATATAAAGAAAATTTTCCAGATTGAAGTGGAAGCTCTTGCCTGTAGAACCATGTGTCTACAGTCAGATAYTTGGAGAATTTTTTTTTCTGAAACCAAAAGATCAAAAGATAATTAATACTCTATTGTAGAAGACAGAAGGTACACTTCAAAAACAACCTCTTCTCCTTGCCTCCATCAGCTGCCTTCCTGGAGTGCTCCATTTGCCTTTGAGTGGACTCTTAGAGAATCCTATTGAAGACTTAAGAGCCCTCAGTAGCACTTTCTCATCTTCTTACCCTGCTGCCTGCTTTAGGCATCTGCAGCAGTCACATGCTTGAACTAAAATGTCATCTCTGTCATCTTCCTGCTCCTGCTCCTCCTCTGCACTCCTGGCTCCTCCTGGCACAGCACTCGGACTGCTGGGATTTACCGCCCAAAGTGGGAAAGGCTTTGATTCTTTTTCATTGTCCACAACAAACAAATCAGCCAAGACCTTCTCACTCCTTCCAGCCACTTTTTTCCCTCCCCACTGCTGTGCTCACAAAGAGCAGGGAAAGGAAATCTTGAGATGGGGAGAAAAGGCAGGGACAGGATGAGTGGGAGAAAAGCACCAGGTTAATTCTTCCTTGGTGAAGTGACAGGGCCAGAGGCAAGTTTAGGAAAGAGCTCCATGGACTCATCCCTACTGCTCCTGGGCCATCCCTGCTGCTCCTGGGCCATCCCTTCTGCTCCCTGATCTCATCCCTACTGCTCCTGGGCCATCCCTACTGCTCCTGGAGCATCCCTACTGCTCCTGGAGCATCCCTACTGCTCCTGGACAATCCCTACTGCTCCTGGAGCATCCCTACTGCTCCCTGGGCCATCCCTACTGTTCCTGGACCATCCCTACTGCTCCTGGAGCATCCCTGCTGCTCCCTGGGCCATCCCTGCTGCTCCCTGGGCCATCCCTACTGCTCCCTGGGCCATCCCTACTGCTCCTGGGCCATCCCTACTGCTCCTGGGCCATCCCTACTGCTCCCTGGGCCATCCCTACTGCTCCCTGGGCCATCCCTACTGTTCCTGGACCATCTCTACTGCTCCTGAAGCATCCCTGCTGCTCCCTGGGCCATCCCTGCTGCTCCTGGGCCATCCCTGCTGCTCCTGGAGCATCCCTACTGCTCCCTGGGCCATCCCTACTGCTTCAGGACTCAGCCCTGCAGAAGGGAGCAGCTATTCAGGAGATTCTCTATTTCCCCTGTCTATGTAAATGATATTTATGACTTTGGCCTAAAAGGAGCCATTCCATTACCTAATCCCTGGCTGCAGAAATAGCCACGGGTGCTGAGGGCAGGGCTGGGCTCTGTGAAGCTCAGCTCAGGAGAAGGGCACACAATTCTTTCAGGCATTGACTGTTCCACTTACAGCACTGATGGGCTGTTAATCTTAAAAGCAATTCATCCTTCCCATGCTTATTGATTAACAAAATATAGAGTCCCTGACAGAGACATTGATGCTGACCTTGGGAATTGTTTTATACTTGCCAAAAAGGCAAGATAAGCCCCACTCTACAGCTGTCCTGCCAGGAAGCCTCACTTGACTGCCATGCCTCAAGTTTTGGACTTGGAAGAAGAATTTRTGTGGCTGGCACAGCACAGCCAGGGCAGTTACTGCCCCTTGCTCTATTTCCAGGTGAGTATTCCTGGTACCACCTTGAAATAAATGGAGTTGCCTGCTGTGTCRGAGATGTTTATCTCCAAGGAATGCTGCATTTATTGGAAAAGCTGAGTGAAAAGAGCTCTCATGAATCTGAGAGTGGAGATTAGACTTGTTGCCTTTAGATTAAACCTCTCCTAATTAACCTTCCAATTAACCTCACATCACTCCTTTGAACAAGACCATAAATACAAATGTTCCTACATCCCCTTTTATCAGAGAAGAGTGTTTGCTAGATGGAATAATGATAGATGGCCATAATCTACAGGGAATGATATTAGCAACAGTTTCAAGCTCTGCTCTCAGTCCCCAGGAGGAGCAGAGAGGGCACAGCTGCTCTGTCAAGCACAAAACACAAAGCACCAAATTTTCTCCTCAAAGTTTTGCAAAGTGAACTCTGAGATGCAGACTCACTTGAAAATACTGGCCACATTTCCCATGTTTAAAGAAAACCTGAGCTGAAAATCTTTGCTGTGGAGAAATTAAGGAAACCAAACAAAACCTAACCAACCCAGTATCCATCAGACAGGAATCAATGAATCTGCAACAACAAGGCAATGCTCCAAAGGAAATCRTCCCCTCCTCCATGTGAGGAGGAGCAGTTCTGCTCCAGGGGACACTTTTTWAAGTGATTCCCAATATGCTGAAACATCCTTTTCTCCTTATCCTTGCCCAGAACAGCCCCTACCTTTTTGCCTTCTCAAAGACTTTTTTCCCTGTGTGAAAAGTTCTCTCTGTCAGAGACAATGTTCTGCTGAATGTGCAGGTGGTGAGAATGGATATTGTTGAAAAAATGGAAATAACTCCATGTGAACTTTCAGTCTATGACATTTAACCTTTTCAATATCAGTTTTCCTTTCCTCACTGTTTGGGCTGGGTATCAGTGCCTTTGTATTTAAAAGATTTCACTGCTACCTCCCCTTGCTGAGCAGGTTTCCTGCTGTGGATTCTTTTGCTTCTTTTCTGCCAAGGTTGGGATTAAATTGCTAGACAGTATTTCTTGTTGGGACTCAGATGTTTGTTAGGTCTTATCTATGTTACAGTCTCACAAACTGTGAGTTCTACAGCACTTCACTCTAACAAACTAAAATGGAGCCCCATCTCTCTCTCTGCAAAGTCTCTTAAGGATAAACTGTCCAATTAAGAAATGACACCTGAATTATTTTTACTTTTAACCCAACAAGAAACCACCCATGGCCTGCAATGTGGACTTTTTAATCCAATTACACAAAACCACCCAAACCCATGGAGAAGAAGGTGAAGAAGAAGGACCAGCCTCTGCCCTAAAACCTCCATCTTGTTCGTATCTCTTACTATATTCTAGAACCTTTAACTCTAAGTTTCCCACCCTGTGATATTACACACTTTTGTTCAAACTCCACCCCCATAATCTCAGATTATGGCAAGAATTGAATTCTACCATTCATTGAGATAGAAYTGAATTCYATTATTCAATTTTGGAAGCTTCTCCATGGCCTCAGGTCAATGCAGTGTTCTCTTGGGGGTCAGTGCTTGTCAACACAGAAAGTCCAAAATTCTCATCAACCAGGGTTCCAAAATCCTGTGTCACTGGTTTCCACTGGGCAGCTCTCCTGTGCTCATGGTACTCAGCCAGTGACCAACCTGCAGCCCCATGTCATCCCTGAGGGACAATCAGGWCAGTGACCAGGGTGCCACCCAACCCAAGCAAACCCCAACAGCCTCCAGCGAGCTCCTCCAGCCTCTGAGAATTCCCATTCCTCTGCTGGGCCTGAGGGAAACACAGGAAAACTTTCTGTGCTACATTCTTAAGGCAACACCCCCTTGCCAATTTTAGTGGCCAAACCAAGAGCCCATCCCCAGTTCTGGTGCTCTCATCAAGGCTGTTTGTGTTGTCAGTACCTTTCTCCAGCAGGACACAGGTCAGGCTCCCTCAGCTCTCCTCTCAGAGATATCCCAGTGATGCCTTGAGAAGGCTGAGCTAGAACAGAGGCTGGACAGAGCTAAAGAATAAAGCAGGGATTTATTAAAAGGCCTCCATGGATCCACCTTGGGCAGCACAAGAGCCCAGCCAGGGCTGCACCCAAGGTGAACCAAAATGGGCACAAAATGCACATCTGGTCACGGGGTCTCTCACTTTGATCAGTTCTGCTCCATTTGCATATTGGAGTTCATTGTCCCATTCCAGCTTTAGCCCCTGCAGTCCCATCCTGCTTGTTTTTCTCTCCTCAGCCCATGTTGTTTGTGCTCCTGGGCCTGAGATTTGGATCATTTGTCCTTGGTCCCCAGCTGGAGCAGGAATTGTTTTGTCTCCCTGCTCTGTGCACAGAGCTCACCATCCCTTAATGTGAAGCTCAGACCCACACACTCTAGCAACACAGAATGTGAAAAATATAAAAGCTAAACCTGAGGCATCACCTGCACTCTCAGGTACAAATTCCTCCTTCTTCCTCCTCACACTGCCCTCCCAGCTTCATTTCCAGCCCTCCCTTAGGTTCCAGTGAGYTGGGAAGTGCCCATTTCATTTAAATCCTACTAATCAATGTGTCTTTTATGYCACAGCAGCCTTTTCCCAACAGATTTAGGTTTGCATTAGTTTTTTGAACATGTATTTGTACACACGTTTGACTCCTCTTCCAGGACTAGAACTGCCAAACTCATACCAARAGAAATGTCTCATTAAAATCAATCTCTGCTCACTTTCTCCAGCAAAAGGAACCAGCAGTGCACATAAGTCTGGAGAAGAATTTAAACATCACTCAAGCTCCAGGGAAAGGTAACAATTTTTAATTGTCACACTGATTTTTTTGGGCAGCACTCTGGCAACACTTCATTTTCCCACACAATAATTCAAGATGTCTGAGTGTCTTTTCTTGCTTTTCCCTAGCCTGCAGTGGGAGCCAGAAATGTTGTATCCTAAAGAAAAGAGTGAAGCCAGGATACATTACTGGGCTGCCACAGCAGCTTACCAAGAACGTGCACCTGTCCCTGCCTGTGCACAGAAACAACCACCCTCACACAGGCACTGGGCATTCTGAACACACAGCTAAAGCTGGGAATGAAAAAAAAAAGCTGAGAAAGAAAGCAAGAAGAGGAAAAAAATATCCATTTTACCAAGGAATATGATCTTCTCTGTTTTTTGTTTTTGGAAGAAGAAAATTCTCTGCCCTGCAGCAGCCCCAGGTTCTTTGGTAAATTTGTGTCTCTGGACAGAATGTGGAACAACAGGGCCACGTTTAACAAAACCAGAGCCATTAAAACTGGCAGAACAGCTGGAAAATCAGGCTTTTCAAAGAACACATGTGAGTCACTGCACAAAACCAGCCACACAGGGAGCTGAAACAGTGGAGAAAAGAAAGAACACCTGCAGTTAAAGGAGCTTCCCTAGAGCCCAGGGCAAACACAGGGTGCAAAAGCTGCTCTCCAGCCTGTGGCACCTGCTGGAACAGGGATTCACATGGAAATCCAGGCTAGGACTTCTCAGAGTGCCTGCAAATATTAACCTTTGCTTTTTCAACTTCTGACACTTAAATAAATAGCCAGGAGTAAAAGAAAGTTTGTGTACATTCTGGAATGTTTTGCAAAAGAGCTRMAAAGATGAAAAGAAGCATCCTGTCAGTCTGACCCTTGCAGAGCATCAAGCAGAAGGGTTGAATGTTCTCAGAACAGAGGTAAATGCAGTGCTTTCAGCCAAAGTAAAAAAGAAAAATCTATTTGTTGTATATAATTATTTAGCCAGCTTTCCATGGAGGAAGGTTTTTGTCGTGCATTTGCATTTAGTTAACTTGGGGTATTTTAAAGATTTACAAATGCAAATACAGAAGAAAAATAAGTTTCCAATAGGAGAGAGGTCCTGCCACTGTAACCACGTTCTGAATTCTGWGGTTTCTAAAGAACAGAGACTAAGCTCTGGCTTTCTCAGAATGACAGAATCYCAGGATGGTTTGGCTGGGGAGGGACATTAAAGCCCATCCAGTGCCACCCTTGCCATGGGCAGGGACACCTTCCACTGTCCCAGGCTGCTCCAAACCCCATCCAACCTGACTGTGGACACTTCCAGGGAYCCAGGAGCAGTCACAGTGGCATTCCTAAAAGGAGCTTCTCCGTTATTTAGCTCTGAAGTCTCGTGATGCCCTTCTGGCTGTAGACAAAAACATGCACCCACTCTGGGGTGACTGTAAAAATCCTCCCCTCCTGCCACTGCTTCAGCAGAGTCCTTATCTCAATCTTGGAAATCCTCTTACAAGGCCATTGTCTGGCTTCAATTCTTTCACTCTTCCTTACCAGGGCTATTTTTGCATTTCTCTATAGGTTCCCTAATCTGAGCCTGCCTTTTGAGCTGAAGTTCCATCTCATTTCTTCTCCAGGAGTGTTCTGCTTGTGCTGAACAGATAAATGATGGCCACAGATAGCTACTTACCCCGACTATGTCAGCAAACCTCTGACTGCAAATGCAAAGCACTGCAGGCAAATTTGGATTGGATTAAGGACAGGCAGACACAGTTTTCATCCAGTTATGCATTATTTTATGGCTGCTCATTATCTGGACTTATTTCTGCTTAATGCCTATGGAGAATGAGATCACAAAGCCAGTCCTCTTATAAACAAACCTCCTGTGCTCAAGAACAAACAGAAATTAAATWGGGGGGGCTCATCTTTTTTTTTAAAGGATAAATGCAATATGTATTGTAACATATACAGCACAGCCAATGTGATATTCAGGAGTAAAAGCAGAGGGATTTGCCTCCACTTCCAACACATAAGAACGATTCTTTGTTTCCTGCACAGAGCAAAAGGAAAGAGAGAAAGTGGTCAGCAATTTCTGGGCTGTTAGTTCCACACTGCCATACTGTCCAGTCCTCAGACCATGGAATTGTTTACACTTTAAACATTTAATGGCTTCAGCTGCCCCTGAACAAAGATTTTCTGTGAGATTCAATTGCCACTAAAAAATTTTTACAGACTGACCCCCCAATAACACAAGTACTGCTCTCATACCCAAAGTGAGACTACACTGAATATATATATATAATATATAAGGAAGGTTGTTTGTTCTTTAACTTCCAGTTGAACACCTTTTAAGTTCTTTTTTTTAGGAACTTTTAAAGTTTATTTTAAATTCTTGTCATTGACTCTCATGTCCTTCYTACTGTAAGTAAGACCAAATTTCATTCAAGAATGAAATATTCCTTTGTACCCTCAACTCAGCAAGTTAGCAGAGCTTCCAAAAGACTCATAAGGAGAGACAACSTTCCCTTATATATTAAATATCCAGTGGAATAGCTGAATCAGTGCAAAGGCTGTAATCTAGCTTTGGGCATGAGAGCAGTTCCTGTGTTATTGGRGAGGTGGTGGTGGTCTGTCTTTCACAAATCCCAGGTGCTCATGTACCTGCAAGCTTCCACATCCTGCCTGCTCCGAGCATTTCTCACTTTTGTTTCACCATCAGGACTTTCTGTCAGGAAATGCTGGGAGAGAGAAGAAAAGAAATGATGGAAAATATCCCCAGGCTGGTTGTGCAGAGAAGGCTTGGAAGAGCGGGTGCGAGCTTGGCTTTGCCTCCTGGTGCATCCTGAGCCCTAGACAGCTCCAGCCAGGAACAGAAGGACTGAAATAAGGGGGAGTTGGGTACTTTGTATGTTATGAATCCCAGASAMTTAGAGAATGATGGAATATCCKGAGCTGGGAGGGACCCACAAGGATCCTGGATCCAGCTCTTGTCCCTCTCCAGACACCCAACAATCCCACCCTGGGCATCCCTAGGAATGTCCAAACCCTCCTGGAGCTCTGGCAGCCTCGGGGCTGTGCCCATTCCATGGGGAGCCTGGCAGTGCCAGCATCCTCTGGGGGAAGAACCTTGCCCTGAAACCCAACCTAAACCTCCCCTGATAGARCTCCAGCCATTCCCTCAGGTCCTAGAGATTTTCACACCTTCCCAGTCTGAAATATAACCCATTTTACACTGGAAAATACATTCTACATAGAGGAGTAAAACTATCAAAAAAAAAAAAAAAGGCATGTTAGAGACACAGATATTTATAAAATGCATCAAAATATTTGGATCTCCTGCACCCTGTAACTTTCTCCCCTCATCCCTTCCTCCTCCTCTGTCAAGCTTAATTATTCTCAAATATCTACAGCAGACTCAGAGGTTTTTCTGTTTCATCTGTGAGTCTTCCAGCACAGGGGTTTTGCTTTCCACTATTTTTGATCTTCCTACCATAATCTGAGCTATAGGAAAACAGAAATAAAACTCAAACTGAGCCAGGGGTTCTCAGCATGAGGGACCACCCAGGTCAGTCCACTCAACAGCACTGTCAGGTGTTCCTTCATCACCAGAACAAGAATTAAATAACAAATTCAAGTAAGGAGAAGATTTGAGGGATAACCTGGAAAGAACAGCCAGAGAATAAGTTTAGCTTATTATTTAATGGAAATACATCCCATAATACTGCAAACTGCCCCATTCTGCTGCATTAACACTTACTTTTATTGCTCYTGTGTATTTTGCTGATGCTGGGCTTTAATTTTCAGGTGTGATGAGCATCTACCACACAAACACAATCCAAGAGCTTCTCTGGACATCCAGGCAATCTGATCACCAGGACATACACAGATCTATTAATATTTCATCCTGACATGTATTTTTAATCAAAAGATCTTAAAGTCCAGTTAAATCTCCAGTTTATACATTCCAGTYCTTAGATGTTTCATTAATAGTTTATAGGACACAGACCTTACAGACAAATGTCAAGATTGTAATGATTTACGTGGATTTCTAGGATGATGAGGACACACTAAAATGAGCTCTGTATCTTAAAACTCAGTACCAAAGCACCATTCACCAYTTTAGAAGGACAGAAATGTAAAAGTTTCCATAAAGAGAAGACACAGTGACATTTCAATAGTTTGTTGCAATTGCCCCATTGTAGTGTTCAAATCCAGAAGAAAGAAGAAAACTGGAAAATAAAGCAAAACATTAAGGATCTCTGTGGCATCCAGATATTTTAGAGCACCAGTTCCCAGGATGTCCCAGATAGAGGCCTGGATTTGAGTCCAACAGTGGAAACACATCCAACTCTTCCTAAAATATCTCAGTTTTCTTCTCCTGTTGATTCAGACTAAGTATTTGATAATTCAGAACTCCAGCCTCCAGCAAAATTACATCAAACCAAACAAAAGACAATTCCTATGACTGCTGCATTTATGTTAACAGGAAAAAAAGAAGGTGAAAAAGGGCTACTCTGTGTAGAGACAAGTCAATTTAAATTCTAACAGGGAAGGAGGAAAGGATTCCACAGTGAAAAACTAAATGCAGAGGACAGGATGGCTGATAAAAATTAAGAGAGATTATTGGTTTGATGGTTTTTTATCTTTTTGGTAGGGGAGGTTTTCCCTCTTTCATTTCTTCAGTGAAGAAATTCTGCCTAATATCCAAACTGACCCTTTCCTGGTGCAATTTGAGACCACTGAGACTACTGGACAGTGCACTGTAAATTTTTCTTTTTTACTTACCAGCCATGCTTTACTTGCTTGGTGAATAAATTAAATCTTTTGGGATAAAAACCTCCAAACTATGAACTCTAGCAAGCTGTATTTCTTGGGAAGGTGTCCCTGCTGTGCTTCCCTCTCCTTCCCAGGTGCTGGGAAGACCCAGTGTCATTACACAGCATGGCAGTATTGAGGAAAAAAAAACAAATGGTTGCTGCTATTATTTAAAAAATACATTKTTTTCCCTCAGTAATATTTTCTTCTGGGATGGATGCTCCCTGTAATCCTGAATCTTCACAGCATGTTTTCTTTAAAACAATAGATTAAGTTAATAACCCCATTAAAATACATAAAAGGTACATTTGTATGCCATATGAAAGGCAAATATTTGAGTTTCTGCTCAAACTCCTTCAGTATTTCCATTCCCAGGATGTGCTAAGTGTGCCAGGGGCTACATCTCTCCTACTTTGATTCCTCATTCCTAGAAACTCTTTCAAAGGTTGGGGTTTTTTAAATTATTTTTTTCCATAAAGAAACACATTATTTGAATATCTGATTAACACTGACTAAGGTTTCTAACAGCACAAACTTCTCTCTTTAGCCCCTGATGACACCTCTCCATTCCAYTTTACTCATCACCTCTTCCCCTGGTAACAGTTTCCTTCTATTCCAAGATTAGTTAACCTTTTTCTATCCATTTTTTCTCTTTCTTTTGAGGTTGGCCTGTGTTTCATCTGTTGAGGACACAGCAGGACCCAAACCTCATCTGCTTTTTCCAGCTACAATGCATCACTTGSCTTAATAAAGGATACTTGGTGTTATCTTCTGTGAATTCATCTTTTCCAAGCCTCTGGACAAAAGCAGTTCCAAGCTCACTTCCAGGAGTTCCTGACTGCAGCATCCTTCTGTTCCAGTACCAATGGAATCACTTTATTCATTCTCTCTGGAGGTTTGCTGGTTGAAAAGCCCACAAAGTTCATTAGCAAATGATCATATTTAGTACCCAAGCTGTATTTTCTACATTTATCTGGGTTGCTGAGACACATCTCAAATTTCAGGAAATTTATACAACGTATTTAAGGGCAAACACAGCAAATGTTCAGATGTATATGACTTATAATTACAAGATTTGATGCATGTTTTATACACCCTTGCTGAACACAGGTGTTTTTCTAAGGCTGTTTGCAAAATCCACAAAGTGTGAAGTGATGTTTGCTCCATGCAGGAACTGGGAAGAAATTTCTGCCTCAAAGATTAGGGTCTTATTTTCACAGAGAATTTCTTTTTTTTGCTGAATATGTGGTGCAGTCACTGCTTTTTAGGCAAAAAAAAAAGAAAAAAAATCCTGTGATTGCCAACAGTTTTCTGCTCCTGCTTGGGCAGCCCCTTCCTGTTCACAGCCTCCTCATTCTGTAACACTGAGCACAGCCTGGCACAAATACATCAAATACAGTGAAGTACAGCACTGTCAAAAAGGGGCTTGCAATACATTAAACACAGTTTTACAATGCATTTGTGATTAAACTGGCATTTAAACACAGGGAGAAAAAGCAACGAGAAGGAGTCTCACAGCTGGGCATCCTTTCATGAAATTCTGGCGATAAGAAAATATTAAAAATATTTTCTGTCTGGAGGCAGAAGGTAAACAAAAGGTGTTACAGTCTGAAAATGAAGCCAAACCACTTCAACAGTCAGCAATAACTAAGCAAAAAAGGAAGAAGGGAAAAAATAAAGAAAAAAGAACAAAACAACTCCCAGAAAGGTAATTAACATAAAAGAGCTGGATTAGCAGGATTTTCCAAACATTTTAGGAGGGGCAGGAAAGGGACCAGATGTTGTTAGCATCCTAGCATGTATTTTATGAGCTAGAACAGTATGTGCAACGTTCTGCAAAGAATACCTCTAGTCTACACCCCTTTCCCCCAGAAAAATTGTTGTTTAAGGTTCCCTTCTCTTGCAGTTCATGACATGGGTGTGAAACATGTGAACACAAATGCAGTCAAAGATGCTTTTAGTGCACTTCACAGCAGCTCGGGCTGGAATGGAAAGCCAGGGTTATGCATCTGATTTTTAGCTGTGCTGGATACATGATTGCCTCCTTGAGTGGCAATCACAAATTATTATCAAAGGGCAACACAAATGGCATTCAGATTTCAGTGCCTGAGCTCATTATGACATTTAGAGCACTTACAGCTTATTGTGAGTTTTGTTGATTGCTGCTTATCCACAGATGACAAATATTGCAGAGCACCTCAGACATGTAGGGCCCTTTTCTGCAGTCCTGTATCCCTGTTTTGGGGGTAATCTGGCTGTGCTGAGCASCTCTGCAGGGAAGAGGCAGGAGGGACTTGGCAGCCAGTTTGGGTCAGGTGTGACATCCCCTGTCCAACCCCATGCAGAGGCTTAGGTCAATTCTCATGAAAGCAGATGCTGAATGAAATCTTGCAGACTTTCTGAGGGACTGAAAGCCAAATTTTGTACCAACTTGGGTCCAGTCAGCCACTTCAAACCCTCTCAGCACAAGAGAAGTACCAAGGACAATTCAGCTGAGGTGTA
>JACDOX010000017.1:131563-154065 GCA_014549065.1 Cardinalis cardinalis
CAGAGAAGCAATTCAATCTTCCAAATACCACCTTTAAAAGGCAGAATTTTGAGGACATTATTTTTTTCAGGCTGAAACCAGACCTGTTCATACCTTTCCATTTGGAGATTAAAACCCAGTCTGTGCAGGTCAGTGAGGTGGATGTGGGCTGGCCCTGCTGAAAGCCACAATCAAATCCCTGCCTGCTGATTGAGCATCACTCCAAGGCAAGTCAGACTCTGCAWAGGGCATTCACCAATTACAGAAACAACCAAGTGGTGTCTCAGGAATGGATGTGATCCATGGGACTGGTTAGATCTGAGTCCCAGGCAGTGCTGCTCTGTAAGCAGAAAGGTGAGAGCCTCCCAGTTGAGGCAAGGCTTGCTCTGTCACACACACATTTGGTGAGGCTGCTGTCAGTATGTGGAAAACAAGGTTCACTCTCCTCACCCACATGGCTCAAACACTAAAATGAGCCASGGAGAAGCTGAGGCAGAGCCAGGGGCTTCCCTGCTGTGTCTGAGTCCCCCTGAGTGTGTCCCCACCATGGCAGTGGGAACCAACAGCTGCCAACCAGAACCCGAGCTCAGATCCTGCCCAAAATGATTCCACTTTCCCAGCAGAGATGAAATAGTGCTGCCCCACAAACCAGCTTTGCCTCAAGCACAGCACCTTGCACTGCAGCTAAAGCCAACTACAGACACTGGCAAAGAGGTGAGAGAGTTGAATTTCCTCACAAACATCACAGGCTGCTAAGCTGTGACCCAAAGAAAACTTCAGCAATTAAAGCCACCCTGGCTGCTTTGCACTCTCCTTTCTCTCTTCTGAGATTTCCTTGCTTTTGTTTGCCAAAGGAAACACAGTGGTCTGTGTTTTAAGTTCTTCCTGGAGGTGCTGGTAGTCACAGAGAAAACCTGATTAAAAACTTCTCCTGCCATGTTGTTCCTCTATCACACGATGCAATGATTTACATTAATAACAGCAGAGAGCAGGGAAGACCTGCTGAGCCTTTAATAAACTTCCTTTTTCCAATCACTTAAAACGTTCTTTAAAGTTGCAACTGAAGTAATACAAAGCCTGCATAACAGTACACTTGACATTTATGAGCTTGGCAATAAATCAGATTTTTGTTTTTACAATGTCTGCTTTTGATTAATTGTAAAAGTTTACTATAAATACTTCCAGACAAACAGTAGAATGGTTAATAAACTGTATTCTGCTTGCTAATACCTTAAGTCATAATGGAGCAAATGCCTTAAACCATATACTTTAAATTCAAAGTACTACAAAAAGCCAAATGCTCACAAGTTTCATTACTGTGTTCATTAGGCAATAATTGTGAGGCAGCCTGAATTTCCCCTAGCCTTGGCAGCTATTAATGTAGTGCACAATTCAGCACAGGTTTTAAGATAAAAGCTCCAATGTTCAAACATAAACAACATGTATAATGCATCTTAAAACCCCCTTATTTTTGATAATAGAACGTGATTAAGTTAAAATAGCAAGAGACTGTAATCTTGATTTGAAAGTCTAGGAAGAAAACCCTCGCTATTATTATTTTTCAGCATGACGCAAGCGAAATGCAGGGAATGTAATGATGCCAGAATTCTGCCACAGGAAAGATCTGGCACTGGGCTTTGTGGAGAGCAATTCTATCCCTCCAGGAAACTGTCTCACCTGCTCCTCCTGGGTCCTTCCCTGGGAGGSTGCCAGAGCTGAAGGGTAACGCAAATACAATGAACAGCAGCAAATTGAATTATGCCGTTGTAATGTGGCGTTATTTGGCGTAAATGATTTTGTTGCAATTAAGAAAACAGCTCCAGAGCCCACAGCAGGTGGGAGGTGGTGCAGCAGCTCCAGGTAAGCTGGCCTGCTGACAGGAGAGGGAAGATTCTGCATGCAGAAGCAGCTTTGCTCTCCAGCACAATAAACATAAAGCTGCATTATTAAAGGAGTAACTGATATTGCAGACAATCAAAGTCGCCACTGTATAAACACTCCTGAAGTGTTTGTCTGACTGAGTGCACAGGCCACATCCAGACCTGTGTAGTGTTCAAATCTCATTAGCACCTCACCAAAGAGGTGTGAAATGATGGATGTGCCAGGCTTTGTTTTCTGCCCAAGAGTTCACTGTTCTCCTAATTACTGCCTGCAACTAAAATCAGCATTTTTAGAAGCTCCTTTTGCTCGCAGTTCTGCCACTTGCAGACAGTCCTGCCACACTCAGCAGTTGAAATAAATCAGATTTTATAATAGTTTGGAGAAGAGCATTCAAAAATCATGCTCTCAACACTTTCCACTCTCTGGAGGTTTTTGGGTTGCACTGTAACTCATTTTTTACCCCAGGAAAACATTGTTTGATTGATATGTCTTTGCCCTAATTGCTTGTGAATTTGTTACATTTCAAAAGCAGCCCCCATGCTTTATACGAGACAGATAAAGTACTGAACAAGAGAAAAAACAGATAATTGCTCATTAAGGTTGAACACAAAATAAATAAAGAGGTCATCTTCCAAAAGTTCTCTTGGTCTGTTCCATCCATGCAAGAACACACAGTGCTGATGCAGTCACAGCTCTTAAAGGTGTAAATGAAATTTCCATATAAAGGAGGAACTCAAATTCTTTARAACTCCATAAAGCCAAGGCCTGGTTGAAGCTACCTGGGATAGYGGAGGGTGCCCAGAGCAGGGGGATTGGAAGGAGATGAGCTTAAGGAACCAGAACACCCAAAACACTCYGGGATTCAGTGTTTCTCTGGAACATGTGCTCTGTTCCCTCATCCCAAGGGCAGTGCAGACACRTTATCAGCACAGCAGAAGGCAGCACAGAAAAGTCATGGAGAGCAAATCCTTCAGGTGACATAAAAATCTACCCAGTCACGGGAAACAACCTGTTTCTATCCACCAAAAGCAATGCAACAGCAAAGGGAGAACACATTTGTCAATGGAGTCCATTCAGTGCAAATTTACCAGGAATAAAACATAAAAATAAAAATATTTTTAAGCTTCATATCAGTAGACTCAAAGCCTTAATGGTGACTGAAGACAGACCTGAACACATACCTGGGCCTTGAGAGGTTTTTTGAGCTCTATTTCCCAGCTGGTCAGCAGTGGTGACCCCAGGCTCAGTCCCAGGCCTGTTTAACAAAAGGAAACGGCCTCAAGCCATGCCAGGGCAGGTTGAGGTTGGACATCAGGATAGATTTCTCCCTGGAAAGGGTTGTAMATCCTTGTCACAGGCTGCCCAAGGCAGTGGTGGTGTCRCCATCTCTGGCAGTGTTCAAAACACTTGTGGATGTGGCACCTGGGGACGTGGGTTAGYGSTGAACAGGGTGATGGTGCTCCTTGGACTCTATGATCCTGGAGATCTTTTACAGATTAATGACTCTACAATTTCATGTGTCACAAGCTCTCTTTGCTTCAGGGTAATGATTCAGTCCCTTTCAGAGCAGAAGTCAGCAGCCCCCAGGCAGACGTTTCCCCAGATCAGAGATTTTCCCAGTACCCTCTGCAGACCCCACCATCAGCTGCCATTTGGGGCAGGTCAGGGGAGCTCTGGCCTTGTCCAGGCTGCAATTCCTTTGTCTTGGAAAGAACCATTTGAGAGCAACATAAACCTGATAAATACCAGTGATTCACATCAGCTGAAGTTCTGAGGACAGAGTGGATTATGATTGTTGCTCAGAACCAAGGCAGTGCAGCTCTTCTCTGTCCTAGAACAATKTCTATAAACTGAATATTTTAGAACCAAACCAGCAATTGAGATCTTGCTGCTGTTCTAACCCACTGCTACAACTAGACACCACCTGCACATTTAGAAAATACTCAATAAAAACAAGAATGCCTAATAGAACAAGGAACTAGAAGAGAAGTTAAAGCAGCCAGAGGCTGGATCTTAATTAGAAAAGCTCCCTAGAAAAAGCCAGAGAAGTTATCAAACTAAAGAACAGAATTATGAGAAAGTTGCAAGGTTCATACTCCAAGGATTTCCAAGTCTTAGGTTAAATCATAGAATCCCCAGATCCCTGAGGTTGGAAAATCCCTCCAGGATCACCAAGTCCCAGCTGTGCCCAGTGCCCACCTTGTCCCCAGCCCAGAGCACTGAGTGCCCCCTCCAGCCCTTCCTGGGACACCTGCAGGGCTGGGCACTGCAAAGCTCCCTGGGCAGCCCCTGGCAAGGCCTGAGCAGCCTTTGCATGCAGAAATTCCTGCTGCTGGCCAAGCTGAGCCTCCCCTGGCCCAGCCTGAGGCCCTTTCCCCTTGTCCTGTCCCTGTTCCCTGGCAGCACAGCCCGACCCCCCCTGGCTGTCCCCTCCTGGCAGGGAGTTGTGCAGAGCCACAAGGGCCCCCCTGAGCCTCCTTTGCTCCAGGCTCAGCCCCTTGCCAGCTCCCTCAGCCCCTCCTGGGGCTCCAGCCCCTTCCCCAGCTCCGTTCCCTGCCCTGGACAACAAACATATTTTTCTCTATCAAATACTGATGTGCTGAATCTCACTCTCTGTCAGATTCCTGCTGGAAATTTCTCCTGCTGCCTTGGTTCTGCTGCTTCTCAAACCCTGTCTCTGAAACCCTCAAGAGCAAGGCTGCAATAACTTTCTCTAAAGCTCTTCACAGTCTTGCACCACGAGGGGGTTTGGGGACACTGCATCAGAAATKCAGCTACAGACCCCAGAGGGCAGGAAGCAGAAACTTCTCTAAGAAAAGCTTCTGACTGTGGGAACATCAATCTGGCCAGAATAAAAAATGCCATCTTAGCCATGTCAGCTTTGGATGAGAGTGTGAAAGGTGCCTGTCAAGGACCCAGGCATATTTTGTGTTCAGGCTGTCTCCTAGGAACCCTTCCTTTCCAAATGCTGTGCCTTGGCTCCCCATGTCAGACAAGCAAAGCTTTCAGTGCTCCTTCTTTACAACTCACTCCTGATTTCAGCACCAAAAGCCACTCTGCTGCTCTTCTTACAAGAGCCCCAACCCCTGGGAGAACAGCTGAAATCTGTGGTGGCTTTTGAAAAAAGCAGGAGCTCTGTAGCTGGAGACACAGGTCCCAGGAGGATTGGAGCCACTCCAACTCCTGCTCGAGGCAAGGCCACTGTCGGGGTCTCTGCTGGTCACAGTGACCCCAAGAAGAGTTCCAAAGTCTCCTTTCCCAGCCCAGYGCTTGAAGAAGGAGTCAGAGCTCTCCATTTCTCGGTCTCAAGGTTGTTTATTGTATCTTATCTATAAAAAAATTTCTCCTCCTGCCAAGGTCCATCAAGCAGGACAGTTCCAGGCACTCTGCCTGCCCCTGGGTTGGTGTTATGTCTTTATAGTAAAAACTACATGTACAATATCTACCATAACTTCCCAATACCTATCACCTATGTTAGACAGTGAGCTTCTGCTCTAAACCAATCCAAAAGTGCCAACATCACAGCAGAAGATGGAGGCCAAGAAGAAGAAGAAGGAGAAAGGCTGGACACGCCCAGATTCCTCCATCTTGCCTCCTGAACCCCCATTCTAAAAAACCCCAAAATCTACTTTTTCACCCTGTGATAAATTCACTATCATTCTACTTAATTTGTCATGGCTTGCTGATCTTCATGCAAGGTTGGTAACTWGCTCCACGGGTCATAATCAAACCCAGAGGTGTTCTGGGCTCTGGGCCAGGGTCTCTGAGCCCCCTGGCAGGGGTCTTGGCCRTCCTGGACAGCCAAAGGGACRTTCTGGGTTCCCAYGGGCCACCTCTGAGGCAAGACCAGGCTGCTCAGGGCTTTATCCACTCAGCTCCCAAGAACCTTTAAGGATGCAAACCCCTCCAGTTTGTTGTCACTCCCAACATTTCCTTCCTGCCCCCCAGGTCACTGATCCCAGCGTTTCTCATGGTGAGCCCCAGCACTCTGCCTTTCACTGGCCCCTTTAATGAGTTCAGAACAGCAGAGAAAGGCCCAGAGGAGCCACAGGTCCTGGCAGCATCATTCACTGTGGCTCTGACACATCCAGCCAGCTCACCTGCAGCATTTCTGCGCCGAGATCCAATCGAGCCCTCCCCACCCCGGCCAGTGCTCAGCACAAATCTGTAATAATGAGCTGTCAAGGCTTTCAGTGCTCCTCCACGGGAGGRGCACAATCCTGTTCACCCACAGCAGCTCATGACAGATCCTGCCTAACCCTCTATTTCCTCCAGTAAAAAGGGGCTAATCTTTCCAAGTGGATGAAAAGGCAGCATGTGGACATTATATACATAGATATTGGTTCTAAAGGCAGGCTGCTTTAAAGCATGTAATTATTGCTGCTTCTCTGCAGTACAGATTGATGGAACAGGTCAGTAACAAGACTCCCATCAATACACCTGGAGAAAATTAAAATAAATGAGCACTCTGCTCACTCAAATGCCCATATTCCCCCCAAATGGACTCAGCAGGGCTGGCCTTCCCTGCCCCATGATAAAACTAACCTTACAAAAAGAGGATTATTCCTGGCTCTCCCCAGGTCCTGGGGCTGGTTCCTTGGTTCTCTGCAACTTCTCTGTTCCAGAGTGGCTCCAGGAGCACCCAAGCAGCAGAGCTTTGCCTGTTGTCACTGGTGCCTGTGGGAACTCAAACACACGTGGGATCGTGGCTTGTTTTATGACAACACCATGGAGAAATTTTCTGACAGAAAACAAACAGCAACTTTGCATAAGCAGCAATAATTGCCATTAATAATGATGATGCAAATATTTCTTGTATACAGTTGAATTTCAACTCCAAGTTTTAGGCAATAACCCCAAAATTACACATAAAAAGAAATAAATTACTATGACTGGGCCCTGAAAGAGAAAGTACTGACTGGCTAAGTCTGTGTATCCTCACACAGCCTCTGTGCTGCTGGCAGGGTGAGCAGCACAAGAAATTCCATTTTCCTCATGGAGTCAGAACCCTGCTGGGTGAGGAAATTAGGATATGGAGGAAAGGAGGAGACAAATTTTGCTGCATTTGAAAACCACCTGTTCCAGACACAGGGAAACAAAGAGCCTGCATGTAGGAGAAAAGCTTCATTAATGATGGAGTTTTAAGGGCTTCCATCACATCCATCAGGGCATTACTGAAAAATTAGCTATTTCTCAGCTCTGATTTACCTTCCTCCATTTTTTTTTTAGTCTGTCTTTTCACTGATTGTGTTCCTAAAAAAGATGAACCAGGAGGCTGCACAGCACAGGAGACAACCAGCCTGGTACCCATGCATCTATTAGAGAATTTCTCTTGCCATCAGGCACTGATGATGAGCCCAGAGTGGATCCCATGATGATCCCATGGTGAAGCTTGGTTGAATCTCAGCACTTTCTGCCCATTGTTTATTTAACCAAACGCCAGGACTGGGGGACCTCTGTGCTTCTTTGGGATAGAGGACTCTCCATGGAATGCTGCAGATCCAGGTCTGACCTGCCCATCTCCCTTCATCCTGCATCTTGTCCCATCCACACCAGCAAGTCTCCCTCAGCAGCTCCAAAAACCACCTTGATTTGGGATTTTGGGTTTTGCTCTTTGTSGGTCTACAGAGCAAAGTCATGTTCTGTGCTCAGACAAGGCTCTCCAGAGAGAACTGTCTGTAAATCCTGCGTATTTTGGGCGCTTTTGGTAAAGTAACAGCAACCTCCTCATTCTGCTCTCTGGGACATTTTCATTGTGCTTCTGATCTCACAGATGTGACAGTCACCTTTCCAGGAAGTCAAGGTGGCACTAGAGGAACACCTTAAGCAGGTTCCTAGAGACTTCAGAGGCTTTTAGATGGTAATTCACCAACATTCCTGTCACCCCTCAGTGCCATCCATCTGTGGTTACACCTTGACAAGCRTTGGTCCAGTGAGGCCTCTGTGGTACCCCTGAATTCACCAGCACATGGCAGTGGTATTAAAGGGGCAAAAAATGCACATTTCTTCCCYATGCTGGTGCCTCTGCTTGTAAACCTCAAGTTTGTCATTCCTGATGCTTACCCAGCTCCAGACTCCACGTTTCTGTGGTGATCATGATTCCCAAAGCAAGAGAACAAGCTGACTTTTTCTGCTGCCTTTGCATCTGCTTCACAGAGAGCCACATTGCACAGAGCAGCTTGCTGGGCAGGGAGGGAGCTGGCTTGCTCCCAAAAGCACTGTCACATCCCAACTTCTTTTCCCCTGAAAGTGTTATTTATTAAGAAAGCTCACACTTGAGGACGTAGGAGCATTTTTGCAGCTCTGCTTTCTCAAGCTCCAGCAGATCCACCCGTCCCGGCTTCCAGAATGTTTGCAACTCTCCATCTGCTGCAGCTCCTGCTGGCGTCACCAAACCCTGACAGCCAGGAGTTGCCAAGTGCTGTGACTTGCTATTTTTTGTTTTTTGTAGAAAACAAACCATGAGAACACAACATTTTTTTTTWAAAATGATGTCACAACATTAAAAAAAAAATTGCTTGCGGAGAGGTCTTTTCCATTTCCTTCACAAAAATATCTTGCTGCTTACAGAAAATGACAAAGAGAATAAATCTTGTGCATTGATAGCTGCTCAAAAAGGCCAAGCCCTCAGGAGCAGSGTAAACCAAACCTGCACTGCATTCTCTGCTTGGAAGGTGAGGTTCATTCCCTCCCCTGCTCCCCTTGGGGCTGGTTCTGTAGCTGTGCTGCTGTTCCTTGGAGTGTCTGTGTGAAATCCCTGGCTCAGCACAGGCAAGGGGAGCTGGGGCACTGGGCTGCTCCCCTGAGCAGGCAATCCCCAAAGCCTGGCCCAGCTGCACTGCAGCCCAGCCTCTGATCCTTGCTCTTTGGGACTGTGCCTTCCCTTATTATCTCATTTTTCCCCTCTCATTCCTATTCACTGTTTCTTCCCTCTCCTCAGTTACCAAGCTTTTCCCTTCACTCTGCTCTCCCCAGAGTTCACACAAAAAGCATTTCCCTTCACGAGGAGGGAAACCTTTCTGCAGCAGCTGTGTGCTGGGTAAAATACACCAGCAGYTGCCTCTTTCTGTAGAACCTAAATGCCCTAAAGAAGTCCCTTTTTTGACTCCCTGTGGCTCAGCTCAGATCCTGCTCTTTGCTGAACGTGAAGTAGCAGAAATGACTGCCAGTGCATCATTTCAGAATGTAATTATATAATTACATACCCATTAAAGGAATATAACCCACCCTTAACCACCTACATGAGAAAAACGACATGAAATAAACCYTGAACCTGGTAAAAAGTGAAAGTATTTTCAGCTATTCCCTGTGCTAAAATAAAGTTAAATGGTGTTTTAAAGAAATGTGATTTATTCTAACCAGCAAGGTTGTTTTCAATGAAGACAAAACATGGAGCAATCTGAACAGCAATTCAAATTGAAGTCAGATAGATGAGCTGTCACACATTGGAGATGCACACACAAGGCTTTCTCTCCTATGATGTCAATCATACTTTTCCTCTGATGGATTAAAAAAAACCAGTCCTCATGTTGGAAAAGTGAGAAGAGGCTTTCCTGGTATCCTTATGCAATAGTGAGGTGTCAAAACCAGTTCTAAAAAAGCCTTCTAAGAAGGCTTGGTCCCAGGTTTGGGAGCATTACTGCCCCTGGACTCTGGTTTTACAGGGAAGACTGAACAGAAGTTGTGTCTTTAACTGCTTAAAGGCAAACACATCAAACAAAGAAAGGCACAAAACAATCTGGGCAATTTAGGAGATACGAAAGCTCTGGCTGTGTGGGATCTGTGTTTTTGCCACATGCTGTAAAATGTCTCCCTGACAAAAGCCCAGCAAGAACTCAGGTTGTGACACAAAAACCCTGAATGTATTTAACAGTGAGCTGCAGCCKGTTTTGTGTGAATAAATGGAGAAGATAAATGTTAATGCACACATGATTTAACTGAAGCATCACAAATAAAAAGAAACATTTTTACCTTAATGAAAGAAGGAAGAGAAACACTTCCCCAGACCTTTGAATTCTGCATTACCACAGACATGCTCTGGGTAAGGCAATTTTCCTTCTCTCTCCCACTGAGCCATATTTGTCCCTGTTGCTGCTGCACTGATACCAAGGAAGCATCATCAAGGAAGAATCTAATAACAACCAGTTTGTCATTACACTCCCCTCAGCACTAACTGGAGCATGCTGAGCTGTGAATGAGTGTGGGGAAACACTAAAAGGCAGCTATTAGGAAAATGGTAAATATCATTTACCCTTCTCATTCTAGAGCTGGCACTTTGGAAATCCAGACTTTATGCGGCTGGACACCAAGTAACTCAAGTCCTCTCTCAATTATTTACCCTAACACAYACCCATAGAATCATAGAATTGTTTGGGTTGGGAGGGACTTAAAAGATTATTGAATTCTAAACCTCAAAAGGATCCAAAGAAGCAAACTTCAATGCTGGCTCCTCTAATTTGAATGTAGAAGTCAGTGTGTCAGGTGCCACCTTGATTGTAGAGGGCAGATAAACCTCTACAGGCTGTGATTGATCTTCAATGTTTAAGTCAACGTTAAGGTTGAAAAATTGTAATTGATTTTTGACACTGTTCCAAAGTTTGTAACCTCCCCAAGAGAACTAACATTTAATTTCTAAACAATGAAGGGTTTAGAAAGTGTCAGGAAAAGAAACATGAGAGGAGCTACCTAATTGGTTGTAATTAAACACTAATACCAACAAAAGCTAAAAAGAAGAAAGAAGGGAAGGCAAAAATGGTTTGGAAATATTGGAATATTACAGCTCTCTCCTTTGTCACTCCTGGTGAAATGAGCACCATCTGTTTACTGTGATATTTAATGAGCAGGGCAGAGCTGGGGGGAGCCCAGCGCAGGCATTTGCACAACACACTTGACCCTGCTCTCCTGCCTGCCTCTGATGGATGAGCCCAGGCACTTGCCAAGGTGGGAATCCACCAGCCCTGGTGGCTGCTGGAGGATTGCTGAGCCTCTGCASGGGCTGCTGCCACAGGAAAGAAGCCAAGAGCAAAGCCAAAGAGTGAGGACACCAGTCTGAGCAGAGTTATGGGAACTAATGACGGGGCTGGAACGTGGCAAGGAAGCAGGACAGAGAACATTAAGGGAGCCAGGAGGGAAATKAAAGCCTTTCCCAGCTAATGTGAGTTACGAGGGGCTCCTCGTGGCATAACTAGACAATTTATCTTCCTGTAAGGAAATAAAACAAACCTGGGAGAGTAATCCAGCTAATTATGCAATGACTTTATAGACACTGCCTGAGCAGAAATTACTTTCTCTATGGGTTGTTTCCTCAGAAATTTTCTGCCTGTTTGCCCATGTAAGAGCATTCCAAAAATCTTCCTTTAGACTGCGCCGTGTCAAYGTGAAAGAAAATAATTTGGTATCAACATGATCTCAGTGAAAYAAAAAAGGAGATTTCCTGCCATGGTCCTAAAGTCCCTCATGCCTCCACTGTGGTGGTGTTTGAGGGTCCCCAGGATGAGGGGACCCTCATCCTGGGATGAGGATGAGGGAAGAGATGAGAATCTTGACTCCATGTTTCACAAGGCTGATTTGTTATTTTGATATATACTAAATTAAAAGAAAATTATATACTAAAACTATACTAAAAGAATARAAGAAAGGATTTGATCAKAAGGCTGGAAAAGGAATGAATAAAATAATCTTGTGACTGCTCACAGSCTCGACACCRGTGGCTGTCATTGGCCATCAAGTAAAAACAATTTCACATGCTGGGTAAACAATTCTCCAAACCACATTCCAAAGCAGCAAAACATGGAGAAGGTGAAGCTTCCCAGCTTCTCAGGAGAAAAGATCCTAACAAAAGGATTTTTCAGAAAATATGTCAGTGGCCTCCACCACCCCTCAGATAATGGCTAAGGCTGCAGGGGGCTGCACTAGAGAAACTCTGCTCAGCTGTCCTGGTAATCCACTGCTGTCCAGGAGCCTGAGTTTTATTTCTCTCCAATTATAACATCTCTTGCTCTGCTTTACTATTTGGGCAGCAGTCTACCAGGCCCTGGACCAACATTTGATTCCAAAGAGCTCACTCAGGGAGGGCTGGAGTGAGTTTGCCACTTTCTGGACACTGATTTGAGGGCTATTTAGCTGAGTGATTTTGGCTGTAATCTGGGTGTTTAATCTGGTAAAAATCTCTGCAGTTAATTGCCAGTCACCAAATTTGAGTAGAAATAAAACAACATACCTCATAGGTATAAAACACAGGAGTGGAGCCATGAGAAAGGACACCCCTCACATTGGAAAAGTGAATGGGTGAGAGAAAATCCTGCTGGCTTTTTCCTGAGYGACCCCAAGCATGAGAATGGCTGGAGGTTAGCTAGGAGTAGGACTGGCTGGCTGTGTAAGATGCTGTAACATCTAACAAAATCCCTTTACCTGATGCTTAAAGCAATAAAAGGCACTTTTTGGATCCTTCTGGAAAGGGGATGCAGRTGGGTCTGGTGGTGGAGGACTGAATTCAGTAGGGTCTCACAGGTGTTACTCAGGACACCTTTCAAACCAATGAGCAAGGCACTGCAGATAGAAAAGGCAGTTCCAGAATTCAAGGGRAAAAAACCCAAAACACCTGTATTAGAGCCTCAGGCAGCAGCCTGAGAGGTGAAAATTGCAGGTGATCTTGTGCTACCACTGGTCTGTAGTAAGCACTTTCTCTCCTTCCCCTTTTTATCCATGATCTGTGCTATGAAATGTGACAATGAGTCAGAAATGTCACATAATTACACCTCAAAGAGCCCAGGGTAATTGGCAATCACCAAAAGCTGCCTTTCCTATAATTTGCTAAAAGGAATGAAGCTCCTTGTGTGTTTTGGGGCACCACTAGAGCAGACATGTCTAATTACCAGCAAGTTCAGCTCAACAGCTGTCAACACATCAGCTCTAATAGCTRTTTCATAAGGACAAAGACATAATATGGGCTGAAGGAGCTCTTCTGAACTTGTCCAATTTCACTCTGCCACTTTCCCCAACATTCTGTAAGGGTTACTAAAGAAATTTGTGAAAGATTTCATTCCAGCTGTAGCTTCAGCAGCACTGAACACAGGCTAAATGATGCCCAGGCATTGCTGGTGTCAAGCTGGAAAGGCAGCAGAGCCTCTTGCATGGCTAAATGGTTTTAAATGTGAAATATCTCAGCAAAAAGGTGTAAAGGGAAAGAAGGAGAAGAAAAACTGGGATATTACTGTTATCACTGTTGCTCACAGAATCATTGAATCACAGGTTTGGGTAGGAAGGGACATTAGGGATCATCTAATTCCACCCCCTGGCATGGGCAGGGACACCTTCCACTACCCCAAGTTGCTCCAAACCCCATCTAATCTGGCCTTGGACACTTCCAGGGATGGGGCAGCCACAATCTCTTCTTACATTCCTACAAGGAGAATTCTATTGACAGTAGAGGTTCAGGAATTGGCTGCTCTGAAGTAGCCCATCACCAAAARAGTGAAGACACTGAGGAAAAAGAACAAGCAGTACCTCGGTGACAGCTGCCCTCTTACAGCCAATATGGCTTTGGCCAAAAACTGGGTTTTGCACCATTTTCCTTTCTGCCATCCAGCTCTAAAAAAAACTGGAGAGAACTATTTCACCAAGCTCTGACCTTACGGCCAGAGAGGGACATGCAGCAGCCTGTGAAACCCTACACATTTCCACACTTCTCCTGCTTTAACTCACTGCAGTCACTAATGCTTAAAGAACCGATGAAAAAGCACACAAACCTCTAAATCTCCACACAGAAGCCTACCAGCTCCTTTGCTCTTGTTTTTCCCCACTCAGTTAAAGAAGATACCAAGAGTCAGAAGGAAACTGAATGCAGAGGAATGGCACTGGTGGCAGAAATGAAACCTGTGCTATCCCAGCCCATTGTGAGGACAAATTACCCCAAGGAGGAAACCCCAAAGCTTGAGCTGCATCTCCTCATGTTTGTCCCTGTGCCCTGGCACACCAGCTGAGCTTTGCTCAGCCACCACAGCATTAAAGCTCAATTAAAGTGAGCACAGGGCTCAGYGACCTTCCTTAGGAGGTGAGCAATCACCAGGGCTTTGAGATGCTCTYCCTTTGCTCWGGGGCTGCTCTGAGGAGAAAGGGAGCATTAAATGACTTTTCCCCATTTACAGCTATCAGCTCTGAGTGCTCTGCYGGGGCAGAAGCCCCATCCCAACCTCGCTGAGATACACAAGATATGTTTCTATTAATTCTCTTTTGTTATAAGATTACTAATTTAGGCAAATAATAACTTTCTAGCACAGAAAATGTCCTTCATTAACATGGAATTGTCTTATTTTCAAGCTAGGAGAATTCAGAATCACTGCATTTGTGCTGCCCAGTGCTGGTCACTGCAGTGAGATAGAAGGCTGCASCTCCCCATTTTTCTATGTTTTTTTGTTAGTGGTGGTGGTTTTGGGCTTTTACCTTTMTTTCAGTGGATTTATAGTACAAGTTTATCCTTTTTCTAATAGGGACATAATAGAGTCTATTTTAAAAGTATCCAGTGGCTACTCATACATTATGGAAAAGCTGGATGTTAAAGATGAAAGGCAATGAGAGCTGCACAGAGAAGATGATCCTAATTTCTCATTTCTCTCTCTCTCCACTCACTCCCCAACACATAAACASTCCTCTGCTGGCCACCCTTGTGTTTTCACACAGAGCACTTAATATAATCTTATTAAAGTTTATGCTTTTTAAATCTGTTTATTACACCACTCCAGCTTTATTTCCTAATCCTCTTTTGTTATTTTGATTTTTGATTTTTTTTTTAAACTGGCAAAGCTATCTGCTTTTTCCCTGCCAGCTTTTAATGAGTTCTTTAATCCTAAGAGCAGCAACAAGTGCTCCCACTTTCTGCACTCCCCTTCTGAGGGGCCTTCCCAAAGTGCTTCCTCCTGGTCTCTCTCTTCAAGTCTTGCTTACAGCATACTAAAAGTTTAAGTTAATAGGAGAGATAATGTTAAAGCCCAGCTTTTGTGCAGCATTCTCAGGCACCAGAGAGGTGTCTCACAGATACTCAAAATTACATCACCCTTGTAGTGCTGCCAGTCTAAATGACTGCAGACAGCAGTGAAGATTGTTCAAGTCATTTCAGAGACAAACCAAATGACATTAATGTCACTTTTTCTCTCTTTGCATGATRAGCATGCCTGGCTTAAAGGAGATGTGACCCTACTGCTCTGGCTTTCCTCTCAAGTCAATAAATATAACTGGRAGCAAATGGGAGGAGTTTCTGTCTGCAGCAAAGTCCTGCCACACTGTTGACCAAAATAATCAAGATATTATTCAGCCTTCCTTTCAGTTCCAAAGAGATTAGCAATACAAGAGGGAGAGACAGAGCTGTAATTAGTCAGGTCACTGAAAAGGAAAAATGCATAATGATCCTGCAGATAAAGCAAGGGAAACATATTGATTGCATCTCAGAAGGCAGAGAGTAACTTTCTTCTGTATCTCAGACTAGGTAAAGTCAATTTTACTACTAAAATCCTGTAGCAGAACAGCTCCATGCTTGTGACTTCACACAGAGTATTAATAAATGTATGTACTGATTTCTCAGTTTGGTGGACATCAATATATGTGTAAGCCAAAGAGTTACTGGAGCAAACTTCAGCCTGCTGCTTACTGGGAAGGACAATCAATCTTAAAATTTACCTTAACATAGTAAACCCCCATGGTTTCTAAATTATTAAAACATGCCTGAAGCACTGGAGAGTTGTGCAGCTGCAAGTGAGCGATGCCAGTGAACCATCAGGTGTGTAACAGCACTCAGAAAGTACACCCAGTGTAAAAGTACTTACAAACCTGCACCACGCCTGACATTTCACTCACCTCTCTTTTACCTGTGCACTTGCTCAGCAAAGCCCAAATTGACAAGGGAGATATTTCAGAATCTGCTTCTCTGGGAGAGACATCTCAACCTCTTCTTTGGGGCTTAGTGTTTGAAACAGATAGAGGAGGGCTGCTTTCTGATGCAAATCCAAATTCCTCTGCGTGSAATGTGATTAGCCCGGGCCAGCCTCAGCGGGCAGAAACTCTTGAGCCTGAAATGTTCCAAAGCAGGTACAAATGGCTTCTGACAAGGAAGATCAGGATTCATTTGTTACACTGGGAGGGAAAGGGCAATTAATGATGGGATTCAAAATGTAAGACACATAGCCAGGGCAGGGATATTGAGAGGCTCTGGGAAAGATGAAGCCATCCCTGAACCTGGGGTGCAGCAGTGGCAGCACGCCTGCAATGCAGGGAGGGAGCGCTGTCACATTCATATTTTCTGAAAAATCCTCTTTGCCCAGGATTCTTCTCCTGAGAAGCCTCAGAGAAAAAAAAAGAAAACAATGTTATCTCATTTGCTTCTCCTGTGTTTTGCTGCTTTAAAATGTGGTTAGAAATTGTTTATCCAACATGKGAATTGTTTTGACTTAATGACCAATCACAGTCAAACTGTGTCAGGACCCTGGAAGGAGTCACGAGTTTTCATTATCATTCTTAGTAACCTTCTGTCTATCTTCTTTCTCGATTTTTAATAGAGTTTTAGTATAACATTCTTTAATAGAACATAATATCATAAAATAATAAATTAACCTTCTAAGAACATACAATCAAATTCAACATTCCTTCCCTCMTCTGGGAACCCTGAAAATACCACAGGGTGCAGAGTGCGTTCGCTTTGCACTCAGCAGCTTCACCCAGCAGCTCCAGAGTGCTTCTGGCACAGGGCAGAGCTGCAGCTGCAGGGTACACATCACCCTTCTCCCGGGCTTTGAGGGCACTGCAGGGGCAGTGTTTTGCTCACCAGCCTGTTAGGCTCTTCCAGCAGGAGCAGGATTCCTATAGCTGAGTTGGGAAGGCCCTGACGAAGGAGGAATGATGAGGAAAACTCCATCTTATCAGAAGGCTAATTAATTACTTTATTATACTATATAAGTATACTATAATATACTATACTATACTGTATTAATTACTTTATTATACTATATATATAATACTCTCTTTCTGTATATATAGTAGTACATACATACTATTATACTATATTATAGTACATTGTATATATAGTATATRCAATATACTATATGTATATTATTCTATACATCTAAAACTGAACCTGCCAAGCACTCAACCCTGCACACACTGCTCAGAATCTCGTGACTGTCAGCTGGCAGTCCTGACACACACACACACACACTTGGCCCTGATAGGCCAAGGAAAACCCCATCACTTTGGGTAAACAATCTCCATGTTGCATTCCACTTTAGCACAAACACAGGCACAGCAAATGATAAGAACTGTTTTTCCTTTCTCTGAGGTCCAGAGCATGTGAAACCCAGAAATATTCTTGGGAAGGATTGTGCCTTGCTTTTCTCKGTGCAGAGAAATGTGGCTACAGATTCCCAGAGGGGGCAGCAGGCAGCAGAGCTCTGCAGCTGGCCTGGCTCTTCCCACAGCTGGCCAGCACTCTGCATCCCTGCATCTCCCCAGGGGCTGCACTTGTCCCTGAACCACGGGGATCTGAGCCACTAGATGTAAAGAAMTACCCCATTTATAAAGGCTTGAAGTACCATGTGCTGCTGATCAATGCCACACTCAGGGTAACCATTTCTTGAGTTTGTGGGGGTCCCCAGGACAMGGTGAGAGAKGAGAATCTGACTCCATGTTTTTAGAAGGCTGATTTGTTATTTTAKTATACTGTATAATATTAAAAAATACTAAATACTAAAACTATACTATAGAAAGAGAAAGGATACAGACAGAAGGTTTAAGAAGAATGAATAATAAAAATTYGTGACTCCTCAGAGCCTCGACACAGCTGGCTGTGATTGGCCATTAAACTAAAACAATTCACATGTTGAATAAACAATCTCCAGACCACATGCGAGAGCAGCAAACACAGGAGAAGCTGAGGCTTCTCACCTTCCCAGGAGAAAATCCTGGGCAAAGAGGATTTTTTAGAAAAGATGACAGTGACAGTACCATCCCACAGTGTGTGTGGAGGCCTGACAGGACAGCCCCAGGTACAGCTTTGCATGGGAATGGTGCTTTGTCCCACAAAACTGCTCCTCAGCCCTGCCCTGGCATCAGCCTGGGGTGATCTGAGAACAAAGAAAACATTTTAAATCCTCTTCATTAGATAAACTGCATTCATTCCCTCCATCCATTTATGAYAGGTGGGGCTCTGCCAGAGCTCACAGGAGAGAAAGGCTCTCTCGTGTGGCTCCACCAAAACCACACCCTGGAAACAGAAGAGCACAAAGGGGAGCAAATACCCACAGCCCACAGGCAAAAGAGCATTATTGAGGCTGTGAATCCAAGCCCTGCAAAAGTTAGGAAATCCCAGGATTCAGCTTGTTTGTGTGATGAGAATTTGCCATTGCCATCTGCAAGTCTGCCATCCAGAAGTCTTCATGGCAGGAATATTTATTTTGTCCTACAGGATCCTTCCCATACCTAGAGGGGCTTATAAGAAGGAGGGAGAGGGACCATCTACATGGGCAGATAGTCATTATTGACAAGGGGGAGCAGTTTTAAAATGAGAGAGGGGTGGTTTATATTACATGTTAAGAAGAAATTCTTTACTGAGAGTGTGGTGAGGCCCTGGCACAGGGTGCCAAGAGAATCTGTGGCTGCCCCTGGATCCCTGGAAGTGCCCAAGGCCAGGCTGGACAGGYTTGGAGCAGCCTGGGACAGTGGGAGGTGTCCCTGCCCATGGCAAGGGGTGGAACTGGGTGAGCTTTAAGGTCCYTTCCAACCCAAACCAATGATTCTGTGATTCTTCTCCCTCTCCAAACAGTCAATGCTCCCTGAACAATCAGCCATTCCATATTTTCTCCTCYTCCTGGAGCCCCAGAATGCTGCTCTATGACTTATTTACTGCATGCTGCTTTGAAGACAGAATTATTCATTTTTTTTTCAAAGGTTTTTCTCTGGCACTCACCGTGTGAGGGCTTTTTAAAGATTAATGACATCTGTTAGCACAGYGTGCCTGGGAGGCGACAGGATGTGTCAGGAGGACACCTGTTTGGGCTGGGTGGCACTCAGCCCTCTAACAAGCCCACCAGCTCCAGCAGGACACCATCAGGTGTCTCTGCAAGGGCTGGGAGTGTGACAGGCACACAGGAACAGAGCCTTCAGCTGGGAGAATGCAGGAACAAGTGTCTGTACTTAGGGCATGGGGCTGTGATAAAACAGCTGCTTTGCTTGAGACTTGCTCAGGTTTTGTGAAATGTTAACACTCAGCCAAAAGAAAGCAGAGCATGAACCCTGCAGTGAGCTGGGAAGCTTCCAGCTTGCTTTGCAAGCAGGTGGACAAGTTGTGACAAAGCACTGTCACCTTATTCTCAACATGTGCAAACTGAAACACACTGAAATAAGGGCAGAAAACAGCCACTGGTGTTGTGTGCCTGACTGGGAGCTTGGGCCTTGATTTTGAAGAACACCTGCTGCTCCATAAACATTATAATRTTCCAATTGTGATGTCTAAATAGCACATTTTCCAATGTGAAGGTCTGGTGACACTGTCAATCGGGCCCTGGGGTCGAGGCAGGCATCAGGTGATCATGGACAGTGACAAGTGACCCTCTCTCAGATTTCTCACCTCACATCTCTGGCAAAGGCTGGGAACCCACCCCAAAGGAAGCATCCAATGGTCCTGAAAATGAGCCAGTCCCCCAGCAGGTCCCCCAGCAGGAAATCAGTGCTGGAAATCAGCCACAGAGGAGGCAAGGTTCTGCAGGTACCAGGATCTGGAATGTGACACTGGCTATTGTCACCCAGTCTGGCCTCCAACAGATTAACTGCTACCTTAGACAGCAAAACAAACCCTGAATTACCTCTCGTTTCAATTAAGTCAAAATACTGGATGGAGACTTTTCCTTCCCATGTCCTGTCAATGAAAACCTTTCCTAATAATTATTTTTTTTTTAAAAATCTGATCTCACTGCCATCGTTTTCCACAGGATGGGGATAATACCTTCGTTTGCTTCAACTCTTATTTGAAACATAATTTTAGCATTGTTTCATAACATAATCAAATCAACTGAGCTGTACAGGCCAGTAGTACCACAGCCACCCTCAGCATSCCACAGGGATGGAAGATCCCATTCCCTTGTTGAGACACAAACTACAAAATCCCCACCCTGTTCTCTGGGAACCTGCTGAAATCACAGACTCATTACAAAAGCCCCTATTTCAAATAAATAAAGAGATTGCTCAGCCTGGAGAAAAGAACTTTCAGGGTGACCTAAKTGTGGCTTTCCAATACCTCAAGGAGCTACCAAGAAAAYTGGAGAGAGACTATTTCCAAGGGATGGAGGGACAGGACAAGCAGGAATGGGTTCCCAGTGCCAGAGGGCAGGGCTGGATGGGATATTGGGAATGAGGAATTGTTCCCTGGCAGGGTGGGCAGGCCCTGGCACAGGGTGCCCAGAGCAGCTGGGGCTGCCCCTGCATCCCTGGCAGTGCCCAAGGCCAGGCTGGACAGGGCTTGGAGCAGCCTGGGACAGAGGAAGGTGTCCCTGCCATGGCAGGGGTGGCTCTGGATGGGATTTAAATCCCTTCCAACCCGAACCTTTCTGGGATTCCATGAATATTTCAGACACTGCCACAGAACCAAAGCTTCCCATCCTGGACAGAGCATTTTGACAGTCAGTAATCCACTGCTTTGGGGATCTCCCAGGTCCTAGCAYAGCAGAGAGAGAGAATAACTGGGTAATAGAGCCAGTCCCAGCACACATTCACACTGCTCTCCACTGAAATGTGAGAAACAGCTATTCAGTCTGAGGAGAGCATAACTAATTAAAAGGTCTCATATGCTGTATAGAAAGGAGCAGATTTTTTGATAAGAGTGCACTCATGTCAGTGCTGCAATACCTGCCTTTCTCTAGKTGGACAAAAGCTGATATAACCAATTTTCTCACACAGAGAAAACCAAACACAGTTCATGGGTGAATGACCACTACTTAATTGACATTACTTTTTTATGTATAGRATAATCTCTCAACATGAATTTCATTGCAGGCAATGGAAAGGGAATAAAGGAAATAATTTAGAGTATTACAGGAGCTTCTTCCTTTTTTCAAATCTTATTTTCACTTTGAGGTTAGTTGCATTTGCTTGTATTTTTTTCTAAATTCAGAGCACTTATATTATCTCTATAGCTTATAGTAAGTACTTACATTATCTTTAATCCTCATAGTCCAGCAGGTTGCTGACTAACAGATGTGTAGGTATAGTACAGTATGTATACAGATCTATATATTTATATATATGTAAATATATATTTTATATATGTAAATATTTATCTATATATGTAAATAGATATATGTAAATCTTCCATGGGACAAGAGCTGAAGAAGAGTCCCTCAGGGAAAAACCTGAAACTCTGGGGGGAAAACAAAATACAACAAAAATGAATTTTTGTAATTRTAAAGAGTTTGCAAAAGCAGCTGAAGAAATTATTTGCATATGAATCTCCAAGTGACTGTAAGATATATAGGAACAAAAAAAAGCCATCAAGGCAGGTATAACAATACACCGGTGTTAAATTATCTTGTTAAACAAAATCCTGTCCTGAAAGCTTTCAGCTTCATTGACAAAAACACAGAAAAATCAAAGCCCACCCAGCTGGAATAGTCTGAGAGGACCTGGAGGAGCCAGAGCCAGACATGCTGGGTGAGCAGCTGCCTTGAGAAATTACCCCCAGGAAATAGGTAAGAGAGGGCAAAAGGCAGTGGGATTCAGAGGACTCACCTGAACAGCCCCCTGAAAGCATTGCAGGCAAGGAGAGTCCTGTTAATGAAGCCTTTTGATGATCATTTGCACACTGTTTTTCTTCTCCCTGTGTGAAGGTCATTTTGAGCAGCGTCATTTGCAAACAGCTCTTGCAGGTGCATTTTGCTTTTGCTTTTCTTTCCCATCTCCTCATCCCGTGTAGAGCAGTGTAACAGTTGGGTGAGTCACTAAGTGGAAATGGATGAGAAGAGTGATCTTTTCTCCTCCAAAATGCAAAGCTGGAGGAAACATTAAGTGCATTGAAGTGAGGAGTGATGTTGCAGACTGGCCCTCAGCTGGGAGTTCCTAAAAAGTGCTTACATTTACTTAACCACTAAACAATCAGGTTGGAATTGAAGCAAACAGCACCCTCTACACACCCAAATCCCCAAATATGGGATGGARCATGGAAAAATAAGTGTATATTCTCCTGGAAACCCTTTCTGCTGCTTTTGTGGGGAATTGGAAGGGAGTATTACAATGAAAGCARGCCTTTTGTTTTGTATTTCAAACAAGAGATCGTTGTCTATGCAGGGAACAGATTTCCAGGATGCTTCACTCAAAATCAAGTTATTAATAAAAAACCCTTTTCTTCCTCTAGGAGGACAAGAGAAACAAAAGGTTCATTATTTTAGGGCTCAGAGACATCTGGAGAGGGATGAATTTGGGGTGCACACAGTGCTAAAAGTACCTGAGGCAGGTCTGTGTGCAGAGACTCTTTCTCCAGCAGGAGGCCCAACAGGTGAGACACAGGTGGTTTTCCTGGGCATTGGTCTTTGGATATAACCACATTTCCAGGTGGTTTTCCTGGGCATAGGTCTTTGGATATAACCACATTTCCAGGTGGTTTTCCTGGGCAT
>JACDOX010000017.1:154150-172708 GCA_014549065.1 Cardinalis cardinalis
TCTTTGGATATAACCATATTTCCAGGTGGTTCTCCTGGTCTCTGGGTATCTTTCCAAAAGGAGCCAGGGCATGCCTCTTTCTGCCTGAAGCTGAACCTGAGGCTCCTGGGGTTCCTGGGAGTTTGGGGTGGTGATGCAGCAATGAGAGGGTTCTGACCTGGGTTATTGCTTGGGARTTAAGGGAAAAAGCAAGATTTGGAACAGAACATTTTCAAAATAAAAATGGATGAAGAGCAATTCTCAGTTTTCCSTAGTGGGCTCCACATCCCTGGAAGCATCTGAAGCCAGGCTGGACAGGGCTTGGAGCAACCTGGGATAGTGGGAGGTGTCCCTGTCCCTGGCTGGGGTGGAATGGGATGAGCTTCCTGATCCCTTCCAACCCACACCATTCTATGATCAATATTATTTTTTTTCCTCTTCTGGGAGAGAGTGTTTGTAGCTGTGTGCTCCTTAACAATCTCTCAGGAAGAAGAATTCAGTTGAAGAGCTAAAGTGGCCTTTCCAGACACATTAATTCCCTTTTTTGAGAGGGCCTGCAGGACAAGAGCACTCTAGAAGAAACTTCTATTTACGAGTTCTAATGGCTCTACACGCAATGATTTCTTTCATGAGACGTCTCAACCACTTCTAATGTATTCTTACATTTTCAAATAGGAAGCAAATGTAGGGGAAAATGCTGCAAAGCAGCTCTCCCTGTGATGGAGTCATTTTGTATTCCATTAGACTGTGCTGCTCAGCTGAGCTTTTAAGGTGGAAGACAAACTGATGAGGAAAGGCTTCTTATTAATTAAAGGCACGCACTGCCAATTCTAAGGGTGGTCAAATATTGGTTCAGCCTCACCACTGCTGCTCACTTTTTACCAGGTGTGAGGATATTTGCTAAAGATGACAGCAGTGCCCAGCAAAGCAGAGTCTGCCTGCAAAGTTCCTTTCAGGTCAGGTCTGTGCAGGCTGACAAGACAAAGGCTTATGAGAAAAACAGTGCAACAAGTGCAAAGGGGCCATGGTATTGAACCTGAAAAMCAAACCTGCTTGGGTAGGGAAACCAGGCCCTTTGTAAGCACTTTGCTTATTTATTGTAAGTGCTGCAGCTCAGCTAATGATTTTTGGTTTCGTTGGAGTTCAGATTCTCACTTTCATCAGCATTATCTTGCCAAACACATTCCCAAGCTTACTTTAATTTAGGATTTGACACTAGCAACTGTCTTTTTTTTTCCCTCAAAGGATGAACTAGTCCACCATAAAATGGAATATTAGGCAATTTATTGTGCTAATGACTTGCAGAAAAAAGCCAAATTACACTGATGGTGGATTATATTGAACAAAAAACTCCCCCTCCATCCCAACTCTCAATGAGCACATAGTTGAGCTGTGGTTAGCTGGGAATTCTGGGAACAGCATCCACACTGCAGCCAGCCATGCCTCAGCAGGAGCCACATTCCCAGGGGAACAGCACCCATCTCCCTCACAGCTGGAACTGTGTCTCATTAGCCCCCAGTTTTAGCTCAGCTCAAAAGGCTGCAGTTATCATGGCATATGGCATTTCCTACCTGATTACTTCACAATCTATCCTCTGATTCCAAGCAAGCTGAAAGAGAAGTTAAGATTCAAGAGCATTCAGGTTTGCATCAGTTTTTTGCAAAGAGAGAGAGTCAAGTAGAAGAATCTGTCATCAGTGCTCATCAGTGAGAGAGGAGCTCAGCCAGGAAAGAGGAATCTGCAGGAAGCAGCTCTGCACAGCTCCCAGAACTGGCACTCAGTAACTTCAACAAAGGCAAGATTGAACAAAAGATTCAGATGAGACTATCAAAAATATTCTTTTGAGTTGGATCAATAACAAGATTCAATCAGACACTGGAAAAGCTGTTCRGTGACAAGGGCAGGAGACAAAGTAATCAGCCCTAAGGGAGGAAGAAAATAAAGGAATCAATGTAATTGGAGGAAAATGAGAAAGTGGCTGAAGAGTAACCCAGCCCCACTGCCATCAAAATCTGAGCAGCCAGAATCAGAGGGAACAGCTCAAACAGAGAGACTCTGCAGGTTCAACAGCACTTGGAAACCCAGCAGGGCCAGAAGGCTTCAGTGGGATGAGCTCGGGCCCCTCCTAACTACCAGATGAAAACACTCCTTTTAACAGAAAATTAGTGGGATTTTCACCAATAAGAATGGAAACACCAGCCGCCTCAGGGTCTGGTCAGTGGAGACTTCCCCACACACATTTTCATGGATTTCTCCTCCAGTGACTGCAACTGCTACCTCAGAGCTCAGAGTTAAGGGCTCCAGCAAAAACATCATGGAACTTATTTTAAAGTGTTTAAGTACAACTCCCTTTGGGTTTATGTCATCTGCATTGCTGACACCAAGCACTCCTTTATTTAATTTCTATTTCTTTTCCTGTCTGAGAAAAAATTATTGGTCAAAGCCTGCTTCTTCCCCCAGCAGTCCTTGCACACGCTCAGACCTTATCCCCATGACAGGGGTAGGCAATGCCATCCCACAAAAGGCAGGAACAGTGGTCAGGAACYGGGTTAGTGACACAGGGTTGTGTCAGCAGTGACACTTCAGCACTGCTGTAACAACACTGAAAGCTAGAGCAGTGTCTGAACGAGCCTGTTGTGAGAATCAGCATTTTCAGTGTGTTCTGTAGCAGAAAATGTTGTATCTGCTATAAAAACAACAGCTTCTCTAAATGATTAAACTCTYGAGCTTCTTTCTAGCAATTAACAAGCTTTGAACATTGTTTACAGTGTTGGTTGCATGGCATCATTGCTTTTATCCTCCAGAGTAGCAACAAAGACTCCACATGAATTAAATCCCATTTTCTTTTCCTCTACATCACATGTGAAAAAAATTCYTTCTAGTAATAATTACCTAGGACAAGGTAAGGTTCAGCATTGGTTTGTAGGAAAAAATGGCTGTTTATTTCCTGGTTAGCATTAGTGGAAAAGCTGAAAACATCTCAATGAGTGACCGCAGCACTGCAGTGAGTAGGGCCTGGGGAAAGCTGTTCCAAAACTGTCTCTGAGTAAAAATAAGGCCTGCTGTGCATGGGGTGGGTTCATTTTCCAACACAGCACCAGAGTTAAGAGGGATGACTTCCTTAGAAGCATCCAAGGCCAGGCTGGATGGGGTCCTGATCAACCTGGTCTAGTGGAGGTTGTGCCTGCCCATAGCAGGGGATTGGAACCATGCAATCCTTTCCAACCTAAACCAATCCATGGTTCCATGGGGATTTCTTGGCTGCCTGAAGATGAGCACAACCCYTTTGGCACCAACACAGCAGCACATGAAGGAACCTATCCAGCTTCAACCTGTGCTCTTTGATCACAGGTGAGATGTTCATACCTGGAGGTGTTGCCACCCTGGACAATCCCATCCACTTTGGGGACATCCACAGTTATATTTTCCAGTCTAGACAGGGCCTCTGTTTTGACACATCTCATTCTCTGCTTTATGGTAAAACAAGACAATACCTGATGTCCCTAAATCCTACTCCATCTCTCCATTTCAATACATGAATTAGTTACTTGTGAAACAATGAGTAATTTTATTTTTCATGAGTGAATGCTTATCACTTACATAGAAAAACAGGCTGGAGCATACACTGCAAGGGAASAAAGCCAAATGTTTCAAAAATTCAATCAAACCCTTCAGAAAACAGTAAGAAGGAGGTGTGACTAAGACAACAGGCAGAGATTCAGCTTCCTGCTCCCAATGCCTGATGGCACCAAGCGTGTCATTTGTCATGCTGTGTCTGGGTCCCCGTCTCCAAAATGAACACAGCAGCCACCAAGGCACCTCAAGTCTATGTGGGGAGGTTATTTTGGAACCTGCTTCCTTTTCCATTGGTTTCCATGGAAAATTATCATCTTCCTCTGCTAACAGTGCTCATTTTGGTAAGACAAACAAGCTGAGAAAAAACCAAGAAAATGGAGATAACTGATTTTTTTCCGTGCACAAGAAGCAGAGAGTGTGGGATATGGGGTAAAAAGGCAGCAGCAAATTCAGCAGGTGAGTCCAGGGAAAAGCACTTTTGGTGCAGCCATCCCTGCCTGGCAGATGAGGGGTGGGAACCCTCTCACAGCTCCCTGCTCTTCGGCATTCCCACCCTGTCTGGCCCTGGCTTTCCTCACCCCAGAGGAGCTGCTGGCAGCCTGGAGCCCCCACAGCTCCCCTGCACATTCCCAACCTCTTTCCACACCCCAGTGGTGCCAGTGGGACTTTTCTGTGTTTAACAGTCACTGTGTGGGTCAGTCCTTCCCCAGAAAGAGGATTCACACCCATAGAAATTTTACTCCTTTCCATGAGCAGAGCCTTCCTTCAGCCATCCACAGATTAAACATTCAGCCAAAGCTACTCAGAGTTACTCGCTGCTGAATGGGAAGGGCAGCTCAACTCACCTGACACAGAGAGAACAACTTCAATGGGGGAGGAGCACTCCTTTAGAAAAGCTTCCTTCCCCTGGCTGGAGGTTAATTTAAAGCTGTGTTTCATGTAGGTGATGTGGAATGTGAAAGGATTTTTTGGCCCTGTATATATTACCCTTTTTGGATCCAAGGTACAGCATATTTTGGCTTTAAACTGAAAGAGGGAAAGTTTGGAATTGGACATTAAGAAGGAATTGTTCCCTGGGAGTAGAGGGTTAGGGTGCCCAGAGGAGCTGTGGCTGCCCCTGGATCCCTGGCAGTGCCCAAGGCCAGGCTGGATGGGACAACAGGGAAAAGATTCTTCTTTTAAATGTACAAAACTGAGTAGTTAAAAACCACTCCATTTTGATKGCACATCGTGGCAGCCACACAGTGCTGCTGGAACCAGGGGCCTTGAGCTTTGGTGGAAGGGCACCAAAGCACATTTAACTCACAAGGAAGAAGGAGCAGAAAGACAATTCCTATTCTGAATAAAGCATCTGCTAAGGAAGCAAGGACCTGAGAGCAGCTGGATTTAGTACAGCTGTTGGGCATCTAAACAATCCAGTCAAACAGCACATTCATGGAGGAGACCTTGAGAGGTATATCTATGTCCTGTCTGTCCATCTGTATTTCCTCTCAGATCTTGCTTCATTTTAATTTCAAAGGATTTAGGGCATTTATGAGCACTTGCCAACAGCTTGATAGCAGTAGATCCACAGTGGAATATCCTAACTGGAGTTAAACCCAGTAAAGTCCCACACTGCTCATTTAAGTGGCAAGCATGYGCCATGACAACACTGATTGATTCATGTTTTAATAATATCCATTTTAAAATATGTGTAATAGAGATTAGAAATATTTCTGATAGAGATTCTCAGGGCAACAGGCAGAGCAAGCAAGCATTTTGGAGGCAAAGGACCTCCAATACAGCCAAACATCCAAGCATTTAGTCTGCAGTTTAAATCACAAACCCAGCTACTGATGGTTTGGATCCTCTGAGCTTTTCCTGTCACTGCTCTTTGCCAACAGGAGACAAGGGGACATTACAAAGTGTCCCCCTTGGTAGCCCTGGTGTGAGTGGCATGGATTGCCACGTGCCAGGACACTGCCACACCCCCCTCTCTGGCATTTAACTCCAGCAGGAACCACCTGAATCCATCTGCTCTGAAAGAGAGATGACATTTCCATGGAACCAAACAAACCCAGGAATGGCAGATGGTGTGTGTGTGTGCAGGGAGGGAGGTGGGGAAAGGAGAGCGTGGGTTAAAAAAAGGACCTGCCCCAAATACAGCCTGAACTACMATGAAATGGGAAAGGGGAAGGGGAAAAAAAGGCAAACTTTGACAAAGGCATGGGGAGAACACTAGGTGCAATCACTTTGATTAGGGTGCAGCTCTGTGCATCCAGAAAGCAAAAAGGGAATCAGAGAGCCAGGTGACATGGAGTGCCCGAGGATCAYGCACTTGGTGCCTCACATCCCAGAGAGCAAATGGGCATGGCTGGTGCTCTCCCAAAGATCTCCAGCAGCAAAGCCTTCAGCAGGACACATCACAGCTGGTCAGCAGTGCCCAGATGAGGGGGAAGCTGACCTCAGACTCGTGGCCCTCCTCTGCTTCTGCTCAAACACCCACCCATTGTCTGTCCTCATGTCCAGGCTACACCCCAAACCCCTGACAAAGAGCCCAGTGGTTACGTTGAGGTCTTTTGGAGTGTGTTACATAAGCCCAGCAAATCCATCAGTGTCTTGGAGATCACCATAGAAACAGGCTGCCAGCTCGGTGCAGGAGGAAGAATCCCTGATGTCAGCCTGGAGAAGAAGCTGATGTGCCTGGCCCAACACACAGAGCTCCCTCCCTCCCTCCCTCTCTGTCTTCCTGGACTCCTGGGGCCCATTCCATCTCCCCTTTGGCCACAGGAGGGTGGAGGGAGGGTTTCCTACTCCCTGGAGAGACACAGAAGACACCAAACCATTTTCTACCAAAGCAAATGAGACATCGAGGCTCTATTCCAAATAAAAGATCAAAAAATGGAAATAGCTACCYGGATATTTCTGCATGAAAAAGCTGTGCTCCAGCTCTCTGAAGGACACCCAGAGCATGTGAATGTGCAGTGGTTGCTGCCATCACCCCATTTTTGGTGCTGCCTCATTCTTCTTTCAATGACCTGGGCCATGAGAATGTTTCCTTCTGCCATGGCTTTAGTGGGAGAAATTTAGGAGAAATCACAACATAAGGAGATGAATTTCAGTGTTTGCATGACAGTTGATTACTACAAAACAAGGACTCTAATTCTGGCTTAATTAAGCTKCACAGTGTCCWGTTTTCCCCAGTACAAASAGAGAAATCCCACAAGYCACGAGGTCTGAGGCCAGAATTGCTCTGCTGGAGGGGAAAAATGGGGTAAAGAAAGATTTAGTGCTATTTGATGGGACATGCACTCACCAGGCTCCTCCCACAGCTCCTCCATTTCTCTGATTTTGGGGTTGAACTACAGAATTTTCCATGGGCTTCATTCCTTTCTGAAGTATCTTCCTAGACAAGTGCCCACTTCTCAGTGGACCTCACATCATGTGAAGTAGGAATTACATGTGTTTCCACATAGTTCTTCAAAYTAATGTGCAACAAATGGATTGATTGAATTAATAATTCATAAATGCTAATTGTACTTGAATGGAAAAGTGTTCAACCATTACCGTGTTCATTGACCTGAAAATATATCCCTCAGTTTAAAGTATTTCTCTAAATTTTAGTCTGATGACAGCAAATCTTTTAATCACTCTCTTGTAATTTTGTGACTTCAATTTAAAACCATTGCAATCCTATAAAAAGAATTGACATTTAGTCAAACAAAATGATGAATTTCTTTGCACCGCAGCAAGCACTCAGATGCTCACTTTATCTCAAGCTTAAAAAGTTAGCCAAAGCTTGCCCTGAACTGAATTAATTTTAAATATGCATTTACTCAGTAATTATGGCTCAGTAAAATTTAAACTCCAAGGAAATACAGAAATATTTTAATGGRTGGTACTGAAAACCAAACCGCTTCATTTTGTTTCATGGTTTTTTCCATGTTTCCAYGTGCAGCCACAAGATCAGTTGAATTCTATTTCCCATTGCTCTCCTTGAAATGTTTATTCTCYGTCCATTCAGTTTTGTAGTCCCAAATTCAAGGACAATTTAGGAGAGCTATTAATCCACAACTTAATCTAGAATACAAGTCCACAGAATCTTTTGGCTTTTTTTCCCCCCCACATCCTTCTGTTATATCCTATGATTATTCCTCTTGGCCATTAGGAAAAACTCCTTCTCCCGAGGTTTGTCCAGCCCTGGAACAGGCTGCAGTGGAGGAGCCACTGTCCCTGGGGGGATTTTAAAGACTTGTACGGGTGGCACTTGGGTACCTGGCTTAGTGGGGGCCTTGGCAGTGCAGGGGGAGCTGGATTTGTCCTTCCCAACCTCATGGACTCTGTAATACCCTGCTAATTAGGAATATTCCCCAATTATTCCCACTCAATGCTATTATACAAATACAGCAGTATTATTTATTTACATATTTTGTTATGTTTGATTTCTTTTCGTGAATTTAAGTTGCTAAGGACAGCATGCAGAGACCTAGAGAACAAACAGCAAATTTTTGAGGAAATGCTTCCTTCTGCCATGGCTTTAGTGAGAGAAATTTAGGAGAAACCACAATATGAGGAGATGACTTTCAGTCATTTCCATGACAATTCATAACTACAAAACAAGAACTCTAATTCTGGCTTAATTAAGCTGCACARTGTCCAYTTTCCCCCAGTACAAACACTCCTCTTTGCCCTTGATCACCCAYCAGTGTCAGTGGTGGTTCAGTGGAATATTTTACTCTGTTAGCACCTGGGATTTTGGGAAGAGAGGCTGGGTTCACCTCTCTGTGTTTGGGTTTACTCTTGATGTGTGATCCAGAGTCAGTGTGAAGTTTCCAAATGAATTCACTGCTCTTTATTCCCAGCTGCTATGGAAATAGGAAGCAAGGTAAAATAGGGAAAAATCCTCTCCCCATATGAACTGAAATAAATGTTCCTCAAAAACCAATTTGTACTTTTGTACCAAGATTGGTATAAAAGCCAATCTGCTCCAATTAGGAAAGCAGTAACAGTAAAGTCCAACTAGCACATAAATACTACAGGAGCAAAAGTCCATCCTCCATAAATATATTCAGAAAAATTATTTTTGTTTTTTGCCTTTAGATATTTGTAAAGTTAAACAAAATAAATCACCCCCCATGAATATTGTTTCAGTCATTGTTTCCTCACAGCTCAAGGAATTTTTGACAGGACAAAACACTTGGAACCACATGACTCATGGGGAGGTTCTCTGAGAAACAAACTCCTTTTTGGGGGATGGAGATGTAGAAAAAGTGACAACAGGACAAAAGTGGGGACCTGTTGTAATAATTCAGTGGTAACGAATATTTGTGAGGCTTTTTCCCTTCTTTCTGAAGAAGAAATTTATTTGCTGATACTTGTGGCAAGCACCTTATCTTCAGTTCATTCTACTCCATCCTGCATTCAGCTATGCTCAATTTGATCCCCTCTATACAGACATGACTGTGCCTATCACTGCTGGGCACAAAAAMCCCAYCAGCCTYAGCCAAAAACCAGCAGCCACACTCRGCTGTAATGTTCAGCTCTCACTCTGACTGGCTTCCAGCTTCACAGGTTGGCTGTGTGTGCTCTAATGAAAYACTCCCTCCATTTCACTTTCTGTGCCTGCCATCAATTACACTGAACTATGACAGATTCCTGGAATCCAGGCTGTTTTGTTTTTCTTTGTTTCTTCCCATTCAACATAGATCTTGCAAAGGAGTGGTCCAAAAACCTAGCATTAGCCTTGCTGYCCTCTGCACCTTTGCAGAATTATTTCTTGGGTTTTTTTAGTGTGGAATAATTCACGTTCCAAACAAAGGCTCATGACTGTCACTGACAATAAAATCTTAACTTTCTCTGCATTGCTTTCCATTCCCTAATGAGTTGAAGATGTAATTTTTGCTTTTTCCTACTGTTGATGTGATCTGGAGAGATTTTCACTTTGCTGGCTTACCAGCAACAACGAGAATTTCTTTTTCTCAGAGGAAGGGGAAAGTTTAAAGCTCAGCAGCATGAGGGGTTTGTATTGTTGTTCCAAGCACACATTGCCTTCAAATTTATGCAAGCTGAATCTCATATGCCAAGTCTTCAAAATTAATCTAGACTCTCTCACCATCCCCTGTGGTTCGCACAAACTGAGAAGTTTATGGGCCAAACTGCTGAAAAATGCCTCTGGATTTGTTTGCAGCGCTGGCACGTGCAAAAAGGGATGAGCAGACACCAATGCTTGTGTTTCAGATTCAGTGTGCCCACTTGGCTTCGTCTGTGAGAGCCATGAGGAACCACAGAGCTTCACCCTGGCAGGGCTGGGCCTCCCTCAAACGYGACAGCACTCTCCAAACACAAATGTGCCACCAAGCTCAGGAAGGGACAATGACATTCAAGCAACTTGTCCAGTGCCATCAGTAGGTTGTCCCACAGATTCTGTCTGAAGGAACTCTTTCTGGAAAGCTGTTGTTTTCTCAGTGGTAGTGGATATGTCCCTGCCACTGAAAATGTGAGCACAACACCACAGCCCTCCATCCTCAACTGATTTATGGAATCACAGAATCTTTAGGGCTGGAAAACTCCTCTAAGATCCTACACTGCAACCACAAACCAAGTACCACCATTATGTTCACCATTAAAAATGTCCCCAAATSCCACATCCACACACATTTTGAGTACTTCCAGGGATGGGGACTCTCACCTGGCTACTCATTTGCTGAGGAAATATTTCCTAATATCCACCCTGAGCCTCCCCTGGCCCAGCCTGAGGCCCTTTCCCCTTGTCCTGTCCCTGTTCCCTGGCAGCACAGCCCGACCCCCCCTGGCTGTCCCCTCCTGGCAGGGAGTTGTGCAGAGCCACAAGGGCCCCCCTGAGCCTCCTTTGCTCCAGGCTCAGCCCCTTGCCAGCTCCCTCAGCCCCTCCTGGGGCTCCAGCCCCTTCCCTGGTCATGCTCCAGCCCCTCCAGGGCTCTCTGGCCATGAGGCCCAGAACTGGACACAGCCCTGGGGGTCCCTCAGCAGGGCCAGCCCAGGGGACAGKSMCWGCCCTGGGCCTGTGGCCACCCCATGGCTGGCACACCCAGGSCCATTGGGCTCCTGTCCAGAGTCAGCAGTTCCTTGTCCCTGTCCCTACCAGAGGCTATTTTAACAACCTGTCCTTTGGGTCCCAAGAGGATAATCCCAGACTCTGTTCAATGGTCCCCAGAGACAGGACCAGGAGCAATGTCCACAAACTAAAACCAAAAAGTTCCACCTCAACATGAGGAAAAACTCCTTTATGTTGAGGGTGGCAGAGCCCCAGAGCAGCTCYCAGGGAGGTCCTGGAGTGTCCCTCTGTGGAGACAACCCAAACCCTCCTGGCTCCATTCCTGTGCCACCCRCTCCAGGTGACCCTGCCCTGGCAGGGGGCTTGAACTGGATGATCTCCAGAGGTCCCTTCCAACCCCAGCTGATTCTGTAACCTCTCCACAATTCCTGGGCAAATCAAAGTAAAATAAAAGTGAAATWAAACTTACAGATCACTCCCAGAGGGTGGGATGGGCAGGATGAGGGAGGTTGAACTCCTCCTGCCCTGCACAGTTCTCCAGCTCTGCAGGCAGAGAGGGCTCTTGGCCCTGTGCTGYAAGAACAGTGAAAAATCCAACGTGTATCTTGCAGTGTTACAGACACTGAGCTGAAACTCTTAAAACAATAATYATTAACATTACCTTGGAACCACCAGGGGAGAGCCAGGGTGGAATTCAGAGCAGCATGGACAGGGACAGTTTGCTCCAGAGGCTTCYTCCCCTCCACAGCACAGAGCTAACCCAGCTCCTGATTCAGGAACCAATCCCTCATCCATTGTAATTTGCTACACTCAGCATCTGCAAAGAAACCWTTATTAAAAAATTTAAAAAGACTGCTATTTGAAAAAACCTCTTTAAAAAAATACCATTTTTCTGTAATCAAGAAATAATCCAAATAATCCCTTCAGAAATTCTTTTAAGAGTGAAACTAGAATTTGACAATGACTTGAATGAMTGTAATTTGCTATTTATAAAAGTGATCAGCATTTATCTCTTGATACACATTAGAGATACAAGCATTCTTTGAAACAAAGGTACATCTTTTTTATACAGGAAAGTTGCAGTCCTCTTTCAAATTGCAGTGTTACCGTGTCTGGATTAGAAGAACAAAACCATTTCAGAGATTCAAAACACCAAAATCAAGCAGCTTTGACAGTTTTAGATGAAGAATTAGAGTGAATATTATTTTCTGCAATACCTTCATCAAAGAATGTAAATTACAGTGCTCCCTTTCCCTGATTAAGCCCAGTTTTAGCCTCCTGACGGCTTCTTGAGAAAAATGCTCCCAGTCTGGTCCAGCTCCTCCAGCAAGTGAGAACTACAAGATACAAGGACAGATCAAGGGCAGCAGAGAGAGCGTTATCTTTTCCCAAGTTATTCAGGCAGAAAAGGTAATTTTCTGTACAAAGAAGCCTGCTATCCATTGTTTACAGGCAGACATAACACCTGAATAAAAGACAGTCATGGCCATGGTTTCTGTCACACACTATGGCTTTCTGACTCCTTTTCTTCCCCTGCCTCCTGCTAACACTGCTTGCAGTTCACACCAGAACACTGGGGTGCTGTTCATGGCCTGGCCGCCCTTTTACGCTGTGTGCCCAAATTTCTGTCCTGTTTGGGGTCTGAAGTTGGCACAGAGGGGATGGCAGGGGGTGAGCCAGGCCAGCTGTGCTGCTCAGCTGCCCCTGCAGGGCTGTTCCGTGTTCTCTAAGCCCTGTCCCTGTTCCCTGTTCCTGTTGTCTGTTCTCCAAGCCCTGTTCCTGTTCCCTGTGCCTTGTTCCTGTTCTCTGAGCCCTGTCCTTGTTCTCTGTTCCCTGAGCCCTGTCCCTGTCCTTGTTCCCTATCCTTGTCCCCTGTTCCTGTTGTCTGTTCTCTGAGCCCTGTCCCTGCCCTTGTTCCCTGTTCCTGTTCCCTGTCCCCTCAGCCATGTCCCTGTTCCCTGTTCTTCTTCCCTGTCCCTGTTCCCTGTGTCCCTTGTCCCCATTCCCTGTCCCTTGTCCCTGTTCCTTAAGCTCTGTCCCTGTTCCCTGAGCCAAGTGCCCTGTTCCTTGTCCCTGCCCCCTGCCCCTGTTCCCTGAGCCCTGTCCCCTGTTCTACCCTGTCCCTGTTCTCTCAGCCCTGTTCTCTGTCCTTCTTCCCTGTTCCCAACCCTGGCCCCCCTCACTGCCACATTTACTTCCCCTGTGTATCTGCTGTCACGTCCATTCCCTCTGATGGTGCAGATAATGTCTTAAATAAATCCAACATGGAATTTCTAATTGGAATAGAGTCAGAATAACACTCTGCAGGGTAGGATTTGTGTAGGGGCTTTATGCAAATATCTCTAAGTGTTTAAACCTTCCAAACACAAGTTTTAGGTTCCTGTTTTTTCACCTAATGAATATTCTCTGCTGGACTATTTAGAGATCACCTACAAGCATTTTTGTTTACAGAGGAAGTTAATTAATACTGTTAATACACCAGRGCATTCTTTTATCTGCTGCAAGTGCATTCAAGAATCTGCTGGGATTGAAAACCAAGGCAGAGCAGCCAAGGTTCATGAACCTTCCAGATGAACCTCCAGCAAATTTTCAATGAACTTGGGCTGATAGAATATTCCCCCTTAAGTGATGTGAAAGCAGGTGCTTTGGATCCCTTCAAACTCCTGCCATGTGAATGAATAATTTTTAAAGTTCACCTGTAGTTAAGAATTCCAGGTTAACATAAAAAAAACCCCCACATTAAAAAGAGCAGATTGGTCAATCCTCCCCAAGCCTTGATTTATTTCCATTCCATGAATTTTAATAACAGCAATAAAATTTGGAAAGGCCAGATGAACATGGAAACGCCATAGGACTAATGACACCTGGGTTATGAAGGAAGCCCTGTGCCAAAGGCCCTCTCAAGGCTGTGCAGCAAGGATTGAAACATTGGATTTCTGCTCTCWGACAAGTGTCCCATGTCCCTGGCCAGGGTTTATTTGGAGGAGGACTCTTCATTTGTCCTGTWAAAGTGCCCCAAGGTGAAGCACAGGGATGCAGAGGAATGTTAATGAGTGCACTGTGTGACAGCCAGCACACCCAGTTAGGAGCCTGGTACCTTGATGAGAGCCCCCATTGCAGTGACTGATCTTTAACAGGAGAGTTACAGCAATTGGTAAACAAAGAGAGAAATAATGCTACTGGGGGGATTCACAGCGAGTATTTATAGCTCAGCCTGATATATTCAACTAAATCAGAGCAAATGGAATCGATCCCTGATTAATTCAGGGCTCTATTCCACACACCAAACACAAAACCAGGCACCAGGAACTCATTAATGGTGATTTTCTAAGGCTCTTTGTCTCTTGTTGCAGCAGCTGCTCGCAGAGCGAGGGCAATGCACACCATACACACACTTGGACATGTGATGTACATTCAGGTGGCTATCAGGGGGTTGGAAATGCACTTCTGCACTTCTCCTCTATCTCTGAACATTCAGACATCAGAGCCATGAAGAGCAGAAAAATCTGTGTGAGCTCCCTTGACCCGACAGGCCAGCAGCAGCTCTCCCAGCCCCAACCCAGCCAATCTCTTGGGCTCCTCTGACACAAAMTACCACAGGTAACATTGCTCCTGGCCTCTCAGTCCAAGAGAGGTGAGAAAAAACCTCCAGGACCATCCAAGGAAACATCCTCTTTATAGAGGCAAAGAGCCCATGGGAGTAATGCTGCCTCTAAAAGCTCCCTTCACATGCAAAGAAAAAAAAGGAAATTTCCATAATGCTGCAGGCCATAGGCTGTCTCCAGTTCTGGGAAATTCACTTTGAAGGATATGGATTATAGGCAGCCATCCAAGCCACATATATAAATATCCCACGGAAGTCTGGGCTGCAAGACTTAATATTCTTTAAGAATAATAAAGCTCAACAGATTTTTAGCTGAGTATAGAGGGGGGAAAACCAAGTCAAATGAGGTGCTGATACTGAAAATGCCAGAAATACCCTCCTTTCCTTGATTAAAACACAARATGGCACCTAAAAGACAACACAGTTGTCATTTGCTGAGGATGTGGAAAACATTTTTAGGGTTTTGTGCATTGTGCATAAAATTTCAGCTGCTTCTGTCCTTGACTGCCCCAAAATCTGCAGGTAGGGCAGCAGCAGGAGYAGTTTGTGGTGTTTGCTGTCATTGAAACCTCTCCTGAGAGCCCTTCATAAAYTGGAAAGTGAGCCAAGGGATCTCACAGCACATACAGAACAGCAAAGCCCTTTCAGAAAAGCATGAATGAAKGACTGAATGAATGCAGGGGTAAGTGAATGACTTGTTGTGCTAAACAAAGTATTTGAGCACTGAAGGCCTGCCCTGAAAGCAATCCCAACACAAACATTTATTTCCCTGCTACAGCTCACCCTGATCTCCAAAGGAGGCAAGCAGGGCTGGAAACTGAAACCACTCTTTACAGACCCTCAGAGCACATTCTTGTGGCAACTGCAAACCAAGCTGTGTTTCCTTTTCCTCTTTTCACTGATTGTGAATGAGCATTTTGCTAAGGATCCCACACTGATTTTTGGGATGCTGATGCACTAGCTATCCCACTATCACTGGCTATCAGCAGAAGCCTGCTTGTCTAAATTCTGTGATTTCAGAGCACTGAAATGACAAATCTTTGCTGTGATGTCTGAGCCATGCATGGAATCAGGAGGCTTTCCTTCACAGAAYCTCTATCTACACAGGAACTGTGTGCCTTCAGACTGTGCTGTTGTTTCACCAYCCAAACCCCCAATTTCAGCTAAGCACACCAATGGACTCCAAGCCAAATAACCCAAATCCTGCCTGTAACTGCAGCCTCCTCACTCGTGTGATGAGACCCACAGAGGTGAAACACAGAACCCACACACAGCTCAAATCCAGCAACAAAWTCTGCCAAATCCCCCAGGAGTATCTGAAACTTGTCTAAAAAGCAGAACATTTTGTATCCTTGGCCTAGTCACTACTGTTAGCATTTTTTTTTGGTGAAATAAGGATGTTTGAGTTGCTGTGAAACCCACAGCAGGGTAGCCCAGAAGCCACAGAGGGCCTGGAAGCCCTGGGAGGGCCCAGCAGCACAAAAAGCTGATTTTCCTGCCATTAGCCCCAGAAAGCAGTTAGCTTTCCCAGAGAAACAATAGGAAATTTTTTGTATTTAATACTTAAACTGTGAATGAAATGTTAATAATGAATGTCAGCCTACTCTTAATTCCTATCAGTGCCAGCATATGCTGCAGTCTGCTCCATTTCCAGTGGGAAGGAAACCGTGGGCACTGCAGTCTTTTGTTATTAGAGCGTTGCAGGAGCAGTGTGAGGCTGTGCAGATGCAAATCTGTCATCATTTTCTCTAGGATAATATTTACAGTATTTCAGAGTGCATATGTGTGTGCGTGCAGCATTTTGTACCCGCTTGGCAGCTGGTCTGAACATCTGCTCTCATGGTTGGTGCTCACCAAGGCCTGGTTCTTGCCATTCTGGTCTGGTTTGAACAACAACACTCTTGGTGGGAAGGATCTGTCACATTTCCTGTTCAGCACACCAGAAATTTCTTCCTTGGGACAGACACCCACTGCAACTCCAGTGTAGGAGAGCCTTTGGGCAAGCCAAGAAGACCAAGATCTTTAGTTAATTATGATCATCTGTTTTAAAAACCATTTTAAAATTGTTTTAAAAACCATTTTAAGACATATCAAAGAAGGATCTTAAAAAAGTCGTTCATGAGAGAAAAGGAAGATGAAGAAAGAGAAATCATCACGTCACAAAGAGATGGAGGAAATGGCTCAGTGCATCATGCACTGGCTTTCCTCTGCTGCCTCTCTCTTCTGAAATCCCATGGAGGTGAAAACACTATGCACAACCACTAAAAGAACAGAGAAGCTGATACAGGAAAAAAAATAAGGTAAGCAGAGAAGAAGAAAACTTTCATAGATAAAGCAACCAAGAAAAATTATTGAAACAACCCACAGTTTTTAGAAACACTAAGAAATTTTAATATACCATCAAAAAACTGGCAAAATACATCTCAGAGAGCATAAAAGAGAAAAAAGAACAATGGATCTGGCAGGATCATAAAAAATGAAACAAAAATGTTCACTCTAACAGCCACATTTATCCTTTTACAAAAGAGAGGCAAAAGGGCACAATCACATGGAGTTTGGAAGAAGTTATTTCCCTGTACACATAATGCAGCTGGAAATTAGTGTCCTGCATGTGAAAGGGATGGAACCTTGGAGCTGAAAAGCCACTTGACCTCTTTCCCTGCTCTGAAACCTGACTGACCTCAATCAAAAGGACTCCTGGGGGATGTTGTCTCTCCTMTTGCTAAAAATTCTGCTGGAAACTTTTCTTCTCAGTGAATAATGAAGACCTCTCCAGTTACCTTGCAAGCTTTCTCTAATGTGACACCCCTCCTTGCCACTCACAGATTCTTCCCCATGTCCAACCTGCATCCCATTTGGTGTGTTTGAAAGCCTAGCTCAGGAATCTGGTTTGCTGTCAGCACTGAGAATGGGGCGGGCACCATTTACAGCGAGCTGTTACCTCCTTGGTGGATAAAATGCATTTTGTCAGCTGCTCCTGATGGAACAATCCCTTTTTCCAAACTTTCTCCTTGTTCTCATCTGGTTTTTCCCCCTTGTCTCATTTTTGCTGCCCTCCCAASCCCAGGATCAGCAGTGGGAGCTGTGTCCCTTGTTGTGCTGGCTGAGCACTCCTCAGCCCTGGCTCTCCTGGGAAAAGCTGGCTCTGSTGCTTTAGGGTTCCCTACACTCTCCAAATCCTCCTCTGTGCTTTTGTAGCTTCTTGGGTTTCCCCTGGCCTGGCTCTGAGCAGATGATTGCTCTTGSCCAGGGGTAACAGCTTAACCTCACCTTGAATCCTGCTCTCATTTAAGGCCCCATGGTTTTTCAAATTTGCCACCTTCCTTTTAATCCTGTATTTTCTGCTAAAAATCAAGAATTTTCATCTTGTGCCCCCTTTAAACCAGTATTATCTGCAACTGTGTACCTTGTCAGCTATTTCAGCATTCAAGGAAATGTCCCAGGACCAGGCCTTGAAGGAATCAGGATTATGGAGAGGCCTTGCCTTTTAGAAGRGAGCCACAGACAGCTTACATTAATTTATCTATTCTCCTTATGGGAATGCCAAAAGCAAGGCTGCCAAAAGCTTCCTCTCTGCTGGAACCTRAGCTTAGAACTCGCTTTGCTTTCCCTCTAAGAAGGCTTTTGGCATTAGCACTGAAGAAATCTGATTGCTGGGATTTAATCTGAATTTAATTCTGACAAAACTATGCTGCCTCTTATTGACCACCTGTCAGAGGTTAATTATCTTGGAGCTGCTCAAAAATAGTTTATTTAGGGCAGTAATTTTTCTCCTGCTCAGCCATTCCCTCCTTTTTTGTCAATCACCAGACTAGCAATGTTTACTGGCTCCCCCTCAGCCTAGAGAAGATTTCAGATACACTTCCTGCTGGATCTGGGAGTGCTTCACCCCTTGAAGAGCTCCTCTGTGATTAAAGCCATTGGGCCCAATTAATCTGAGATCATTCAAGAGCTGCATGTTTTCTCCCCCAGTGACAGCGGGCAGGTGGCCCCATAAGTGTTTGTGTCTCTCTGAAGCAAAGATCTCCATGCAAAGCAGGAAAGGCAGTCCTGCCTTTCTCTTTTCCCCCATGGAACCCTCCAGACCACAGCCCCCAAAGAACCCMGCCCAGCAGACAGCAGGAAAATCAGCATCATCTTTAAACACCCCTCCAATGTAATCAGAGGGCTCTAGCCAAGGCATCACTGAGGATTGTTTCCAACTGGAACCAAATCAGTTTCTGTATTTGCCTTCAAAACAGGCCCTGTTTACACAGCAACATTCAGCTGAGATACCAGAACTGGCTATGGAAGAAAACCTGTCCAGCAGATGCTTTCAGAAATGCAAATAATCAAATAATTGATTGCTTCCAAAAAACTSTTATGGCCTAAAAACCCAGGAAAGACA
>JACDOX010000017.1:173394-218659 GCA_014549065.1 Cardinalis cardinalis
AGAAAGAGAGAGAAAGAGAGAGAAAGAGARAGARAGAGAGAAAGAGAAAAAMGAAGGAGGAAGCAGCAGAGGCTCTGCAGGCACCTGCAGAAACACATTCCTGACAGTGTATCCATCAGTGGATAATTCTGGATAACAGGAGAAGGAAGAAACACCCTGATCAGCCTCTCCAAAGTTTGCCCAAGCTGCAGCCTTGGTGCGAGCCCAGCCATCACTGCCCAGCAGTCTGTGTGCTGCTGCAGGGCTTTCCCAGCTGCCAGGGGGGCRTGGAGGGTGCAGCCCTCGGGGCTGGGAGCTGCAGGGCAGGCCCAGCTCCAGCTCCAGCTCCAGGCAGGAGCCTCTGCCTGACAGACTGTCCTTTGGCTGGAAGGGACACTCGGGCTGGGCAGGGGTTTATCTCCTGCCACTTGTGCTTCCCAACACAGCCCTGGGACAAATCACCTCCCTGGCACATGCAGCAAGGCAAGCAGAGCCGAGACCAGGAGTGGGAAGCAGTTTCACAGCATTGTCACACTGAGCACATCACCTCTGGAGAGCACTTTGTATGCAAGGACATCCCAGCGCATAAAACAAATCAGGGATTCCCAGCACCAAGAAGAAACGTATCCCTAATCCAACATTTACCTCAATAAAGGATAACACTGGCTCTACACACCTGCAAAGTCAATGTGCCATAAATCACTAGCAGAGCTCTCTCTTTTCAAAGAGAAAGAATATTTTTTTCTGTGAATTAACTTCAGAGGAATGCAGGCTTAATGTGTGAATCATCATTATCTGCTAACTTCAAATAATTTCAGGTATGTCTGGGATCCTTGAATATCTGCAGTGAGGTAAAATCTGACAGCATATTCTGTACAGAGTCACCTAATATTGACAGAAGGCTTGAAATACTTATGTTAGAGTAAAAAAGGTGAGCAGRTTGGGTGAATGATCTGAACTGAGATGTAATGCTCAGCCTCGTTGCAGGTTTTGAAGTTCTCTGCATGCAGAGAACACACTTCCCTGCAGCCTCTTGCTCAGCTGAAATAACTGGAAGGAACTTAAACCAATTACCAGAGGTGAGCTTGGATCTCTGCTCCAGGAGTAACATCCTGCTGCTTTTACTGCTTGTACATTGCTTTTCACTTCCAGTGGCACTGGGGCAAGATGTGCTGGGCTCCCTCTTTGGATGAGAGGCTGACAGAGCCACAGGGAAACCTGCACTTTTGTAACTCCGTGGGCTGGAGTTTAAAGCTTTCCCAAATAGCAGCAGTGGCCTTCTATTCCAGGCAGTTTAACAGCAAATTCCACAAAGCAGTCTCCAGCATGGGAAAATTCAGTCTATAAATGACTACAAAATACCCCCTGCTTCCTGCATGGCAAATTAATAGAGATGTGTGGTTWGGAAAGAAAAACTCACAGCCAAGTTTGTCCCCAGTGTTCTGAAACCTGCCACAGCACTGACAGAAACTGCCTGGCTCCCAGCTTTTAGTTCAGCACATCCCCTGCACCACCAAACCTGAGACAGGCACACAAGAGGGTGAAAATACCARGACAAACCATCCAATCTCTGCTTTGGAGAGAAAGCACCATCACSACAAAACAGGGACTGAGAGTAACTTTCCTTCTGCTGTAGCTTCCAGAGCACAGAGAGGAAAAAGRAAGAAACATTTCATCACTGCACAGCTCTAATTAATGCCATTTGGAGCATAGTAACAATTTCTTCTTGCAAAAATTATAAAGCATTAAACCTGTGTATCAGTCAGGCCAGTTTCAGCACTAAAACCTTGCCCTGGGCTGCTTTCTTAAGCAAAGAGAAGGAAAAGCTGCTCTTCCCCTGTTTTTTAAAGAGAGTGAAATRAAACAAGAAGTAGGGGCTGGAGAACAAGAACACATTTTCACATTGTTCAGGTGTGCTGCAGATGAAAGTGGCTGTGCAGAATTGGTCTATGCCCCCAAATGTCCAAAGTCACAGGTGAGGACTAGCCATACAATAAGGCAGAAAATACATTAAGAAAGCTGGTCTGTAATACAATAAATGTGCCACCAAAATAGTTCAGATTGAACCTGCAATTTTATAATGACAAAGAATAAAATCAAATGCAGCAAAAGACCTTTAAAAAGGCAAATCTGCTGAGGACCCAAAGGCTGCAGGCAAGGACTGCCCAGAGCGACCTCAMAACAGGCAGTAAATGTTGAGTACAACCAAAATCCCCTGTGTTGGGGATGAATTCTTGGCTCCAGGCTGATGATTCAGCCTCCTCCTGGTGGAGGAGAAGGTGCCTTTAGAAGACATAAGATCACACAAACCAGAATACATTTCTGGACTCAGTAGGTTCAGCACCTTGCACTGTCTCAGAGCATCCCAGCTGCCAAAGCCAAGGGTAGGGGGAGAGTCACTGCTGGGAGACTTTTCCCTGTGTGGATGCCCAGTGTTTGCACAGTGAATGCCTCCTTTCTCCCTCTGGACAGCAATGATCTCTGTCATTTGAGTGCCTGCTTGAACATTCCCCCTTTGACACACAGTCATTCCCAGTGTGGTCACAGTAACACCATCAGAAGACATTTAACAGAAGTTAACATGTGCAGAGCTGCATGGATCTGTTTAGCAATTTATGATAACCATATATCACAAGTGATGATCTCTTACCTCATTCTGTTGCCATGTTCTYTCAGAACACCCATACTTGTCCCTGTGTTTTCTTGTGGGAGTATCCATCACAGGCAGCACTTTCACCAGGCATTCATCAAGTTACCTGAGCTGAAAGAAAATATTTCTATAAGCTGCCACGGTTATAAAGTCTGAGAACCTCAGAAAAAATTAATGAACATCTGTGGTTGTGTTTGCAGGGGTCTCAGGATGAGGGAAGAGAGGAGAATCTTGACTCCATGTTTCAGAAGGCCGATTTATTATTTTATTATATATATTATATTAAAAGAAAATGCTAWATTAAAACTATACTAARGAATAGAAGAAAGRATTTAATCAGAAGGTTAGAAAGGAAAGGAATGATAATAAAATCTTGTGACTGACCAGAGTCCCAACACAGCTGGACCTGTGATTGGTCATCAAGTAGAAACAACTCACATGGACCAATCAAAGATGCACCTGTTGCATTCCACAGCAGCAGACAATTATTGTTTTTATTCTGAGGCTTCTCAGGAGAAAAAATCTTGTCAAAAGGATTTYTCATAAAATATGTCYRYGACAAACATTCTCTGCAGTGTAGTCTTGATGTACAGGTTATCTCAGTTAAACCTCAGTTAATCTCAGTTACATGGAGCTTAAACGTGGATTGAATTCACTGACCACTACCAGGTAAGGTTTAGACATCTACCCCAGAGCAATCATTACATCCCCTGCAAAAGTTAATGAAGGGAATCTGCTTCTGGTGGTCACTTACATCCCAATATTCCCAACAGTCAGGATGCACTATCTGCTGAAGCTCAGTCAGACTTTCCCTCTGAGGAAATTTCAGAAGACCCAAATGGAAGTTTAGGCTTCATGCCCTATTTCTGCATGGTTAGACTGCAATCCCCCCTTATTTCAGGATATCCAAGCAGATTTTCCATGTCTGACTGACAGAATCCCCCAGGAAAGGTTTCAGGTGTATGGAGGGTACAGCAAAAAGAGTGACCCAGTTTGTGAAACTTTCCATTAAAGCCCTTTTGGTGAAAAACTGTAGACAAGAAAGAAAATTGTAGGCGAGAAAGAAAATGGTAATCTGCAGCATGACTTGCAGCTTTAAAGAATTCCCCTTCTTCCTCTGGATAAATGAGTGACTTGGCCAGTGAGCAAACACGTAAATGTCAGCCTGGCCATCACCAGCCCTTCCCTGGGTGTCAGCAGCAGGCAGGATGCTGAATGCTRACATTCCCTACCTGTGACAACTCCAGCACTGAGATGTCAGCTGGGGAAGGAGACCCCACACACATCTGCTCATCCATGCAGCCCAACAACGGGAAGCACTGGAAATGGGGATGGAGCACAGCACAAACCTGTTTGGGATCACCCAGGTCCCATCAGACACACCAGACTGGGCAGCAGGGCCAGTAAAAAGGAGCACAAAGCACAGGAAAGCTCCTGCATAGGTGTTTCAAACCAAGTTAGAGCTTTTTCTGACAAATTCCACTTCAGCAGCAAAGCATCATCTTCAGCTGCACTTTGCTGATGAGTAAAGTGTACTATTAACAAGTKTAGTAGTTATTTTCTTCCCACTACACAGATTCCTCCTTGTCCCTCTTTGCTCCCTCGATTATTTTTGTTCATGATACTTCTTCAGTGTTGGAATGCTCCAAATTTGCACACTAAATTTTATTTCACTCCTTTTTCTAGAAACTTTATTGCCCTTATTAAGGCCAAACAATAATGAAACAATCACATGCCTCAGCCTTTCAAAAGGGAATAATTTAACTCACATATCTAAAGCTTGGACTTAGAGGGTCCTCAGTGTAAGGCAAACAYAATTGTGAAATACCACAGAATTCTGCAATGGTTTGGGTTGGAAGAGATCTCAAATCCCAYCCAGTGCCTCCCCTGCYMTGGGCAGGGACACCTCCCACTGTCCCAGGCTGCTYCAGCCTGGCCTTGGGCAGTGCCCAAGGGATCCAGGGCCTGCCCATCCTGCCAGGGAACAATTCCTAATTCCCAATATCCCATCCATCCCTGCCCTCTGGCACTGGGAAGCCATTATATTTTCCTAAACTATAGGCTGAGTTACTGTAATCCCACCTAACTAGAAAAAGTATAGTTTGGACGTTTTTGGTGTAAGATATTTCTCTATCTATTTGTCCATCTCAAGGTAATGGGGGAGATTTGAATCATGTGCTAGCAGCAACTATTCTGAATAAGAAAATGTCTCCCCCCAGTCAGCTCATCTGCACACCTTCCCATTGCTTTTTCCTCTYGCCCAGGCTGCAGCCTGAGCTGGCCCAAGTTTCAGACACCTTTTCAGAGGCTCTAACCCATTTTGGCAGCACATGTGGCAGTTTTGTGGCAGTCCCCAAGGAATGCCCATCTCCTGCTCTCCAGGACACCTCTCCTGAAAGTTTTGGCTTCCTCCCTCCAACACAACTCAGGTGCTGAAGAGGGACAGAAGAAGAGGGATCAGACACAGGGTCCTRCTTCCCTGTGTACTTCAGGGATTACCTGGAATGTGAGGGTTTCACTGCAGGTAATAACCAATTCCAGTCATTTCAGCAGTTGTTCCAAATTTCTTCCTCTCATATGGAAATGTGGAGCAGAAAAAAAAAGTGAAAAACAGATGAAGAGGSTTATGCAATGTCCAATGACAACTCTAAAGGAAGATTGTGTTCACACTTTTTGTAGTATAGAGYCATGTAAAGGGTGACTCAAGTCATTTAATCTGGCTTTTGTAACAGTCAATGATAAATTGATTGGTAAATAGATGAGGTTGTGTTAAATATATGCACTGGAAAATTAGGACCTTCATTTTCTAAAGTGCATMTATTTCTTAACTTTCTCAAAACTTAAGTCTTCCATTTTTAATGGAAGGGCATTTTCAATGTTCTCTCCTCCCTTGCAGATTGAATTTTTTATCAGCTAGCATGTATTTGAGTGGAATTGGTGTGCTGCTCATGAAGAAAATCTAACCTGAAATAGCTTTTCAGAGAGCTTAAGCAGTATCTTGGAATTGATTGATTTGAATACACAATTCACAAACCCTGAGATTGCCTTTTTAATATCTCCCACCGACCCTGCACAAGCTACAAACATCTCCAGACACTCTGGAATTTACTCAAACCCCAATAGCCAAGCGCATGCTCCACAAAGAAACAATCCATGCCAGCATTCCAACTTTTACTCCATATACTTTGGAACACCAGGTAAAGAGGGGGAAAAAATCAGGATTCAGAACACTTATTAGAAAGTCAGGTGTGTGCTTCTGCCTGAGTTGTGCTGAAAGCCAAATTCTAGAGAAGAATCCACAGAAATGCCTCWGTCTCTATGACCAGTATGAAAAGGAAATCCTCAGTGTATCAGAAAATTTCAGTTGTTTTAACAGAACAATTGGAAAGAGCCAATATTTGAAGAATCCACAGCAAAGCTGTGTAGGGTTTTACAAACCAAGGACGTGTTAAAGACAGCCTGAAATGATTAGGGAACTAATATGTTCTGTGGCCTTTACTGCAGGCCAGGAATAAAGAATTAATCTCCTTCTGGGGTGGCTGCTGGGATATGAGTCACTTTTACATTTGCTGCTTAGATAGATTCCCCAGTGATGGCTGCAACACACCTACACTACACCCCCCACAGAAGGTAAACAATTTATTCTTCATTGCTGGCTGTCACTGCTGCAATCAAAACAGGACAGAGCTCCATTTCCTAAATGGAAGAGATGACAGAAGGAATGCAATAATGCGAAGTGATAATGTAAATTTTGAGGGTGACTTTGGAATACTGGCGGCTTGGCAAACCTAGAAAATACAAAATAAAATCCCTAGAAAATACACAAACCTAATAAATACTATATGAACAGTATTTACCAGAACCAGGACCTCACACATGCTGGGTTTTGTCTCTGTTTTCTTGCAGAAATCTGTAGGAATCAACTGAGTCAAACTCTCTACAATACTCCAAGCACTTTGGTATAAAACACAAAGATAAAGCAATAAATAAAGAGCAGGGCCTTCTGTGAAAAGTTTGTGCACCTAACTGGAGAAGGATGAAATACTGACAGCTATTAAATCCAAACCAGTACTCTAAATGCACCAGAACCTCCACAGCCCTGCTGGCCAGAAACTGGAAATAAGCACTGGAGAGGGATCACTTCATACTGACCCTACCTCTTACACCTTATTTAAGGCTCTTCTGAGGATMCAGAGCCACAGCTAAAGCAAATACCCCCAGCCCTACAGGGCTTGTTAAAAAGGAAAACTCCATCAGCTCCTGTCTCCTCCCTTCTGTGTATTTTACATTCACTTCAAARTCACAAAGGAAAAAATAAACATCCAAGAGTAGGTGGTGTGAGTTAAATCCCATCATGTTACAATGTCTAATTTTTTTTCAGGTCAATCTGAGCACATTCTGGGACATATTTTAGAGCAGGATTGGTTACACCAAACTCACACCAAGTTTGTGGGTTCAGTCCCTGGAAGGACGATTCATTTAGAGCTGGACTTGATGACCCTTGGGGGTGCTTCCAACTCAGAAGGTTCTGTGATTCCATCACATTCCAATTTTCCAGGGGTGTTTTGCCTGAGACATTATAATTAAGCTAATCAGAATACATGGCAAGCCCTAAATAATAAGAAAACTCAGTCCTACACAGCAGTCACTACTTTTCCAAGCATTTGGAAGCTCTTCCCACAAGCTCTTTTTGGTGATGGCACAGTGCATGAGCAAACTGCATATTCTTTGTGTCCCACCTGGGCAGCAGGTTTCCCCCACAGATAATGGCTGTGAAAACTGTGCTGGCTTTGGGGAATTTTATAGAGCCAAGACAAACTTGTGTCCTTTCACAGAGCTCCATCCTGCAGTGTGAGCAGCCAACAATGAATCACCTGCAGGAGGACAAGACAAACCACTGAAGCACACATTCCAGGTAGCTGAACTATAGAACAATTTCTATTCATTAATTTGGTTATTTCTGGAAGAAATGAACCACATAAGCAGCAGGTGCATATGCTAATAGAATGACTTCATGATTTAATTAAGCCATATTTCCCTACAGAGTAATTACATATGTTGTTTACTCAACTTTTTTAAAGGCCATTAAAAAAAATGCATTCACATTCATTCCTGGCTAAAAATAAAAGATCTCAAGAACTTCAAACACACAAAAAAATATTAGTGAACAGACTTAGTAGATCCTGCAGATACCCAATGAACACTTGCTATGCACAATGCCATACAGGAGCTTCTCTAACAGATGGTGTWACCCCAACTCCTGTTAAAACCTGTCTGGTCTGATCCCACCCAGTGATGTGTGAGGAGATATTTTACATTGGCTGCCTTGGCTGTAAGAAAACTAGGAGTTCTGAGGGTTAGATTAGATATTAGGAAAAATCTCTTCATGGAAATGGTTGTAAAGCAATGGAACAGGATGGCCAGGGCAGTGGTGGGAGTGTTCAACCATCCCACCCCTAGGATGCTGGAATTGTTCAAAAAACAAGTGGATGAGGCACCTGAGGACATGGTTTAGTGGTGAACAGGGTGGTACTGGGCTGATGTTTGGACAGGATGACACTAAAGGTCTTTTCCAGCCTTAACATTTCTGTGATCCTGGTCTAACCCAGCAGATATTGCAAAGCAACATCTGAAATAGAGACTACAGAGCCTAAAGAAGATAATAAATTTAATGAGATGACAATTTTCGGAGCTTAAGACACAAACACAGAATTTTCCTCAAAGGACAGGAGTGGTCTCATCCCAGATGAGTCCTGCTGCTGCACAACTGCTCCTGGCCTGGATTCCCCACAGCTGCAGCTGCATCCATTGCTTTGGAATAGGGAGGCCCTGGCACAGATTCCCCAGAGCAGCTGGGGCTGCTCCTGGATCCCTGGGAGTGTCCAGGTTGGACATTGGGGCAACCTGGGACAGGGGAAGGTGTCCCTGCCATGGCCACGGGTGGGATGGACTTTAAGGYCCCTCCCAATCCAAACCATTCTGTGATCCTCTCATTTTCTCCTGTGAAAAAACCATTACTGTGTGGACAACATTAAGATCACAGCACTGGAAATGATCATGCAGCCAACAGCCACTTGCTGTTTCTTTAGGCACAGTGACAGATTTATCCCTGTGCTGTGCCAATTCACTGCAGTGGAAGACAGGGAATTTCAGGGTGAACAAGCCAATTCACTGCAGTGGAAGCCCTGAGACCTGCAGGCAACTTAGCCAAATGTAACACTGGCATCTTAGAAACAGACACAGAAACAGCCAAATTCAAACCCACTGCTGTGGATTCAAGGCCTCTCCTCCAAACTGAGCCCAGACACGGCTGCTGAGCTTCCTCCAAAGGATGCAAACCCCTCTCTGCAGGAGAGACTGCTTTCAATTCCACCTGTGGAAAAGAAACTTCTTTCATTCTTAAGGAGAATAACTCACACCAAGTTACGTTCAACAGAAGGAATTTCAGGAAGTTTCTTTTTTTAATCCTTATTTGTGCAAAACTATACAAATCCAGGTTCCGTCGCATCTGTCTTAAATATGACTCCAGTGGAGAGACACATTTCCCAGAAAATAAAGATGGGAAGACATTCTATATTGCAGGAGAGATGTGTCAAATGCATGTCACATAGTTATTAAATTGAAAAAAGGCACTTGCAGTAAAATCTGAGGATGTTTTCAAAAGCTAAAAGMCACATTTTCCCTTACTTCACTTGTGCAGGCACAACGTTCTTAAAATATTTCAATAAGGTATTTATTTTTTTCGAGATGCTCCCTGCCCATTGTCCATGTGAGATCTGTTCTTTTCTGTCACTGTAGCACTTCTGGAACAGCTACTTCAGCAACTTCCTCAGAAATGAGGAGTTTGTATAAACCAAGGTTTGTAAAGAAGAGCAGCAAGTGCAACTTACAGGCTGGTCTGCCTGCAATCTTAAGAATAAAAAATAAAGAAATAAAATATTCCAAGCACATGATTTGTCTTGAAACAGCCAGAAATCAGGGAAACAGGGCACGTAGCAGTTTGGGGTTTTTTCCTCCTTAAAGCAAAAATTGGATTTTAGAAGCACGTGTACAAATCTAATTCACCCAATGGCTTTGCCAGTTCCTCAAACTACCAAAATACCCAATAAAAAAAAATCTCAGGAGAGAATAATTATTATATTGGCAGAAATTGGCACAATTGGTAATTTTGCTACAATGAATCAGAGCCATGATGGAATCTTTCTGTGCCTACACAAATGTCAAGGCATTTGAAGCATTTTCTTTACATTTTTATTACACACATTAATATTGTTTGTGGGTTACTTGCTCTGCATATTGAAATATTAACCCCAAACACTCAAAATACAGGAGATGTTAATACCAAAACTATTGAAAGCACATGAGCTGCCCAGGAAGCTGTCAGTCCRAGGAGTGCATCAATGAACTGCTGACAGGAAAAATGGCCACTCTGGAAAATACARCTTTTTAGAAAAGTCATACCAATCTCAAGATTGTATTCAAAGCTGTAGCTAAACAGAAAACCCACTGCCCAGGGAGAAKAACCATGAGCAAATATTTGTGGTCCAGCTGTGTAAGAGATGCAAGAGGAGTTTGGGATAATTTTTTCTAGGTTATTTATTATTATTCTATATAATTATTTCTAGGTTTATCACATGTTTTACCAGTAAACTTCAAGCAGAATGGCTTGAGCATTACTTCAGGTTCCTCTTTTTGCCCTTTCTTTTTCTATCTAATATTAATACATTTTTACAATAGTTCTTCTGACAGCGCTCCTCAAAATTTCACATTTGGACTCAAAAATTGCTTGGCTAGAATTTTATAAATTAAACTGTTCTTATATTCCATGATCAACACTGAGATCAGAAGGTGCATTATATTCTTCAAGAGGAACCCAGGCCCAGTTTACCCTCTCTGACCACACAGTTCTCAGAAAACACACTCAGCAAGTAATGAATTTTGCCTACCATCAATTTCTGTCCTGCATTAGCTCTCCAGCCCAGTTACAGAAATGATTTAATAGGATAATAACAAGAGCCCTTTTTGCCTTTATCATCTCCAACTGAGGCTAAATCACTCATCCTTGCACAGCCTCCTTGTGCTCTGAGAGCAGATAAGTGGAAAACAGAACAACAGCGACCTTCCATTCCAGCTGAAATGAGTATTTTCACCAGAAAACGTCTTCATCTCAAAATGGGAAACATGCACACTAGGATTCTGCACTCTGGTTTGCCTCTTTCACATTCAGCCTTCAGTCTGAAGGGCATTTAGCCTAATGATATCTCAGRATGTATATGACACTGACTTCTTTCTCCCTAAACTAAGAAAAAAATGTTGTAAGAAAATTAAGGTCATAAAWTCCGGATTTTGGACAAATTTTGAGACACTACAGAATTTTTTTCCTTCAAAAAACACTCAGTATYAAATATCTAAGACACTGAAGAATATGCTAATAAAGAGAATTGCAACATTTATGACTGAAGAATGCCCARCTTACTATGATCTTAATATACCCACATGATGAGAAGTATGAAATAAATATAAAGTGACTTCAGAACAAAAATTTACCGAAAAAAAGAAACACAGCACTGCAGAATGTCCCCAGATGKGTGCCTGAAGTTGCTCAGAAAATGCTTCTGTGCCACCTAATCTCCTGCCTTCATGAGATTAACAGTTCTGCTCCCAGAACAGGAGAGTAACTTGTAAATCTGATAGAGCTCACTACACATTTGCTATAGGAAAACACCAAATTCAATATTTTTTTYCCCCTTTCTCTCCTGGTATTTACTTGGAATACATTTCTGGCAAATTTAGTAGCTAATTCACTTCCTCTTATTTCTTACTAAGTCATTTAAACATTACAAGCTGATATATTATTACACACACTGGTGAAAATATTCTGAATTTGAATGCTGTTCTTCTCATTAGAAAATTCATTCTAYACAGATCAGGGTTTTATGATCCCCCAAGTCCAAATTTACAAAGGCAAGTGTTGCCACTAAGGAATGTATGGGCTTGCTGAGAGTAGATTTTTTTTTTCCTTCATGAGACACAATTCCTTCCTCTTGCCTTTTGGATGACATGCACTACACTGGATATTTGTTTTTGCTAGGTAAAAAATGATTGCTTGAAGTACATTGGGTTTGTCATACTGATCTACTGGATTTTTCCAGCAATCCTATTTTGAGAATATTATCTGTGCTAAAATAACAGTCAGAATTTATTGGGGAAAGAAGGCCYGAAAAACCTTTCTTAGCAGAAATAGATATATTCAAGCTGAAGATCTCCAGTATTACTCAGATTTTTGGAATCAGACAGATGCAATTTCATTTATTGAGTGCTTGCTTTGTGGTTTTCAGCAGGAAGACATCAAGAACAAAACAAAACTGATTTATAAAGTAATGCACATAGAAACAATGTGCATTTAGAAATCTGATTTTATGATTTTGGCCCAGGTAAATTCGATACATCAATACACACCAGAAGGAGCTGATTGCTGTGGGACCTGGCAATATTTGATGATAAACATCTACCACAGGGACCATGTCACTTCTTTTGGCTGACTTTCATGTGCATGCCCAGTTTGTAAAACCCAGAGTGAGGAAAAACTCATCTGGCAATGTTTTGTCCATCATATGAGTCGAAAGCAAATTATCTGAGCAGGCTCTGAAGTGTGRTCCAGCAGAAAACACAACTGAAAACACAAAGAAAGCACAAAGGTGTCACCATTGGCAGTGTTGCTGTGGGTCACTGGAAACAATTAACAATGTTCTGCTGGACAAGCTCCTGTGGGCACAAAGAAAGCCTTTCCAACAGGGAACCCTGAAAGCAGGTCCCTCCCCAAATGTTCTGGGACCTGCATCAAAGAAGAGATCAGGAAACTTAAGGGAGAGGGAACAAAGCTGGTTTGATGCCCCTTTCCTGTAGCCTCCTGAGGCTGGCAGCTCCTGAGCATCACTGGCTGCTCCAGCTGGCTGCAGGTCCATGAGCTTGGGGTTCTCTGGGATGAGGACAGGAGAGGAGAAGGACCTTTTCCTCAGCTGCTGCTCTGCACTGCTCTCCTTATGAGAGGAGAGGCAAAGGGCTCCTTCCTGGAGGATGAACACACAGGGGACAACCCTCAACCCTCTGGCTGTGTCAGAGCCACAGACCCACAGAGTCACAGAGTGGTTTGGGTTGGAAGGGACCTTAAAGACCATCTCATTCCACTAGACCCTGCTATTTCCTAATGTCTCATTTAACGCCACCTCTGGCAGTGGGCAGCCATTCCCCTGTGTCCTGTCACTCCAGCCCTTGTGGAGAGTCTCTCTCCATCTGCCTTGCAGCTCCTTCAGGTGCTGGAAGGTCTCAGCTAGGTCAGCCTCAAGCTTCTCCTCTGCAGGCTTGCATTCAGCCCCAGGTCAGAGCAGAGATCAGTGTGGTACCATTGAGCAATGTGGTATCATTTTTGCTCTCCAGTTCAGAGCAGAGGTCAGACACTGGTGGCTCTGCTGCTGGCTCTCAGGGAATGCAGCCTGCTGGGGCACAGCAAGCATCTGGCTGTTCCCTGCCTGCACTGAAGTGGGATTAATTCACCTGCAGAGGTAGGGAAAAGGGACACTTTGATACTCAGCTGTAGCCATGATATTTTCTGAAAAATCCTTTCCTTCGGATTTTTTCTCCTGAGAAGCTGAGGGGCCTCAGGAACAAAATGTAAACAATGGTTATCTGCTGCTGTGGAATGCAACAGGTGCATCTGTGATTGGTCTCATGTGGTTGTTTCTAATTAATGGCCAATCACAGCCCAGCTGTCCAGACTGCCTCTGTCAGTCACAGACCTTTGTTACCATTCTTTCTTTTCTATTCTTAGCCAGCCTTCTGATGAAATCCTTTCTTCTATTCTTTTAGTATAGCTTTAATATAATAGATATCATAAAATAATAAATCAACCTTCTGAAACATGGAGTCAAACCCCTGTCTCTTCCCTCATCCTGGGACCCCTGCGAACACCATCACACTCAGCTGCATGAGCAGCTTACAAACACAATCTCTGAGAACATTAGAGAGAAGGAATCAAGAAGAGGAGACACAAGCAAAGCAGATCCCCAAAAGCAGCTGGGAGATGATGTGAAGTTCCACCACAACTTGTGGAACTTTATTTATTTGCCTTGCAAAAAAAAAAAATCTACTCTGCCCTTTTTCCCTGCCCTGCTGAGATCTCACCCCAAGTGATGCCTCCAGCTCTGGGGTCCCTGCACAAGACAGGACCTGTTCCAGAGGAGATCCTCTGAGGGCTGGGGTGTCTGAAGGGGCTGATAGAAAGGAGTCAAGGGGATTATTTACATGGGCAGAGAGTAACAGGACAGGGGTCTATGGTTCCCCACTGCCAGAGGGCACCTTGAGATCAGATGYTGGGAATGAGGAATTGTTCCCTGGCAGGGTGGGCAGGCCCTGGCACAGGGTGCCCAGAGCAGCTGGGGCTGCCCCTGCATCCCTGACAGTGCCCAAGACCAGGCTGGACAGGGCTTGGAGCAGCCTGGGATGGTAGAAGGTGTCTCTGCCCATGGCAGGGGTGGGATGGATGGGCTTTATGACACAAACCATTCTGGRTTTTTATGATTCTATAATTAAGCTATAGTAGGAACTTTTCATTCATGACACAGTACCCTGGAGGAGAAGGATGGACCTGTCTCTGCAGTAACCACCAACATAGGAGAAGAACAGGAATATAAAATTGCCATATTCATGGGCTTAGCACAATGAAACCAATCAGAATTTGGAATTTCATTTCTAAACACCAACTCTGCCCTACCTGTATTTTCATTCCCACACAAGTGCACACACACATGCTCATTCTCTGCAAAGGTCCTACAGCAGTCACAATGCAAACACTTCAGTCACAGAACTGCCACTAAAAGCCAGAAAAGTGATGCCACCTTTTGTGGTGGACCTTGTCCACATCCCTGCCTGGAGGTGTTCTCCCTGCTCTCCACCTTCTCCAGCCAGGTCCTTCCTGTGGGTCACATCCCACTCTCTTTAGTGTCCCCATCCATCCATCCAAACACGGTGTCCWGTCCACAAACCACATGCAGAACAGTTGATCCCCTCTCCTCTTGCAGTGCTGCTTCATTCACTGTCCCCCCTCCCTCAGGATTCCTTCTGGGGGGAGAAAGAAGTGCCTCATCAAAGAACTTCTCTTTCCTCATTCATAAAATAACAGTATCAGTTCTAGGGTACCTAATTAACGTTTAGGAAGTAGCATCAGTAGAAATTAGTATTGATTAGCCCTGTTTTGTCTGTGTAATTAATAGGGGTTAACAACATAAATGAAGGCCTGGGTAGCTTTTTAAGGTTGCTTAATTTTTTACTGCAGATTTTAGATAATTGTTTTGAATCTCCCTAGGTCTTTCTCAGTTATTTACAGTGGAGCTGATGGCACCTGAGAGAAGGGTCAGTTTTGGATTCAGGGGAAGTGACCMTCATTACAAACAGCTGCCCACACATCAGTGGCATGTCAGACTCACCAAAGCCCATCCAGGCTCCTATCAGAATTATGGACACATCTGTACCTCTGTGTGTCGGCCTTGATGATTTAACCCAGGATYTCAGTTTTGAAGGGCAGCTTGAGCAGTGACTTTTCCTAAGGTGTAATCCAGAAATGCCACATGGAACCATTCCAAACAATCTGGTTTGCTCTCTCCCCTCATGCTCCCTTTGTAGCACAGGTAATCACTTTCTGCTTCTGTCAGACAGCTGTGCCCTGAAATCCTAACCCTCAGCTGCTGCTGAAAATTCATCTTCCACCTGTCTCTGTGCAAAATATAACCAATGTAAACTGGTTTTAGGTCTTTTTGGACTCTGTTACAAACATAAGGGCTCATGTATTGCACCCAGGAAACCAAGACAACTAAAATAGGAAGAAGACTTTCTGCCCAAGAGAGGAAAGAAAAGCAAGGAAAAAGGCAAACCAAAGGAACTGATCATATATTAAAGATCTATTCAACCAGATACAACAGCAGCAACACACAGAACTTTAAATATYTGAGTTGTCAAAATGAAGTTAAGACATTAAGTGATTTGCTAGACAGGGAGCTCAGTAAAACACATGCAATATTTCATTTAAAACCAGATTTGTTCTCTAAGGTCTTCCTGTGAAATATTCTAGATCAGAAGTCCACAGAAGAAGCATTGATTTTCTTATCAATGAAAGCCAAGTGGGAAAACATGCAGTGAGATGAAAGGGATCATTCAAATGATTCATGAGTGATTTTGGTTATTTATAARCTGCTTCACAGTTTTTTTTCTGCAATGACTTTGTTCCAAGTCCTTCCTGCAGACCACCCCACTAGTGTGAACGTCACAAAAAATAATTCCAGCCTCAATCACTGCTAAACTGGCAGCAGTCATGCCAGAAAACAGAAACCATTATTGTGCCATCAACAAGCTTCCTCCCCTCCATTAATGTCCCCATTTAATTTTCTACCCTGCTTCCACAGAGCACACACTTCCCATTCCAGCAGACAAGGGCTGGCAGTGCTCACCCTCTGAAAACCCCATTAAAAAAGCATTACAGCTGCTACACAGAACAACAGAAGCAGGGGAGAGCTCAGTTCCTGCAGAAATGRGCCACATGGGCTCCTGCACTTACCCAGAAAAACAGATTTAGGGTGCTGGAATATCCTGAGGTGCTGGAAAATGCGGGTAGGTGAGGATGGATTGAAGAGCCCAGAGGTTAAAGCATGGGTTGTTCATGTATTTGCTACCATTAAGTGTCAGATGAATAAAGCAGGATAATCTGGGATCTATTTAAAATKAAAAATATAAACCTTGTCCTTGGGCTTATCTAAATTATTTCTATAGTGAGACAAGCCCTATTATTTCACTGAGGATTAGGATTTTGGCTCTGATTTTCCCCTTTCCACCACTGCCCTGCTCACCTTTTATGAATTCCCCTAAGAAGAATATATCTACAACAAAGCCCACAACTGCCAGCACAGSTTTTGGGGAAGCTGAGAGGAACTTTACTGCACATGGACTCTTCAGATGCTGACTAACCTGTCTGAAAAACTGCATTGCTCTGGAAAACACAAAAACCACCATCTTTCATCAAAATTCTGCCTTCYCTGGCCTCCCCTTGCTGAGACAAGCAGCCTGTGGCTGTGTTTGCAGCAAACTTCTGAGAACAGCTCAACAGTAACCTGGGCTCTAATGGTCCCAATCTGAATTTCTCATGCTTTTAAGGGTAACAGTTAGCAAAGTCAGAAAAATACATTTTGTAAATAAACCCTGCAAAGAAGACAGTCCTCCCTTCAGTCACTGAATTGRTTTTAATCTACTTTTTAATGTTAAGAAATCACTGCAGGCATCAGAAAGGGATTGTCAAGGCTACTCATTTGTTCCTGCCGTGTGCAGGGATTGTTCAGCTCCAARTGGAACCAATGGCCTGAAGCTGGCTCACTGCAGGAGCAATGGATGGGGCACAGAGCACCACTGGAACTCATCACCACTGACCTGCAGGACACTGGAAAACCTCAGCAAACAAAGGAAGAAAGRTCCTGGCTTCTCAACACAGGAGCTCAGGAGGAGCAGGCACCAACCCAATCAGTGCTACAAAACCAAGTGGCCTCTCTGCATCAAGGTTCTACTGAAATAATCCTGACCCATCACTGCTTTTCCTGSGCATGAAAAAGTCTGGGACTGGCATTTTCCAACTGCCAATATTTTGTCCTAACTAATGCTTTTAAAATATGCCTTAACTTCAGAAAATAACAAACCAGAAGCATTTTAAAAATATAGAGTAYGTGGATTGATTTGTGCTTGTCACATGAACTGATGGAAATGACAGACCCATGGTTTTCTMAGGGACAATTACCCCCCTCTCAGAGCACATCTCCTCCTTAGGCTGCAGGGTGGTTTGGCTGAGGGGGTAGGTGAGCCTTCCCACAAAGGGAAGCTGCTGCCCATGGCTGGACAGCTACACCCAAGGTGAACCAAAAYGGGCACAAAATGGTCAACTGATCAYGGGGTCTCTCACTTTTATCAGTTCTGCTCCATTTGCATATCRGAGTTAATTGCCCAATTACAGCTTTAGGTTGTGAAGTCCCATATATTTTGTTTTCTCTCTTCAGYCCACATCRTTTATGCTCATGAGCCTGAGATTKGGATCATTTGTCCTTGGTCCCCAGCTGGAGCAGGAATTGTTTTGTCTCCCTGCTCTGTRCACAGAGCTCACCATCCCTTAATGTGAAGCTCAGACCCACACACTAAAGCAGCACAGAATGTGAAAAATGTAAAAGCTAAACCTGAGGTATAACCTTCAGCCACTCCTTGTATGGCCCTTCCAGACCCTTCTCCATCCCTGTGTCCCTCCTCCAGACCCTCTCCAATGGATTTGGATCCTTTTATAACCCTCTGTTCTCCTCCCCACCCTGCCTTGCTAMAGCAGCATCCCTAGGGATGATGGCTTCACAGGCAGGACACACAGGATTGCTGTGAGCTGCCCCTCCTGCCCTGCCAGCACACAGCCCCCTGAGCCAGCCCCCACCTGGCAGGCACCTGTCCTTGTCCCTGCTCCTGCCAGCCCCTGGACTTCCCACCAAGCTGGAGAGAGCTGGAGAGGAACTTTTCACAAGAGCAGGTAGTGACAAGACAAGYGGGAAAAGCCTGGAGCTGGGCAGATTTAGGTGAGGTATCAGGGAGAAACTCCTCCCTGGCAGGGTGGGCAGGCCCTGGCACAGGGTGCCCAGAGCAGCTGGGGCTGCCCCTGCATCCCTGGCAGTGCCCAAGGCCAGGCTGGATGGGGCTTGGAGCAGCCTGGGACGGTGGAAGGTGTCYCTGTCCATGGCAGGGGTGGCACTGGATGAGTTTTGAGGTCCTGCCCAGAAGATTAGGTCCAGGATTCCATTATCTGTGAACTGCTGTGGCTCCACTAAGGCTTCCCCACAGGCCAGGAACTCCAGTCATTGTAAAACACCAAGAGAAAAGCAACAGAATGACTCAGTGAGCTGAAAAACTTGACCCATGAGAGGAGACTGAAGGTTCTGTGATTTTTTAAATTCAAAATGCTGTGAAGCCTCCATGACAACAATTTTCCATTACGGAAAATTGCTGTCAGGGGAAGGAGACAAAACGATTCATCTCAAGACAGGACAAGAAGGGTTAAACTGCAGCAAGGAAAATTTTGCTCAGATGTTAGTGAAATCTTTCTGTCTGTCAAGGTGGCTCAGCATAGAAATCAATTGCCAGGGAAGAGTGGAATCTCTGTCACAGGAGGGTTTGAAGAACAGGCAAGCTAATTAACTGTCAGGCATGGCTGAGGTCTAATTGCTTCTGCTGGGGAAGGGGGCTGAGCTACCTGACCTCCTCAGTCACCAGCAGCTTCACCTGCATTGATCAGAGCATCTCCAGAGAACAGAACCATCCACATCCCACACAAGTTACAGAAAGCTAGAACATGAGTAACCCAAACCAAGCTAAAAGTTAATTACAGGCATACAAGGCACCTAATGCCATGTTGCTGCTACCTTAATAAGTATAGAATTAAACCCCTACATATTTTATACTTATATAAATAAGTATAAAATTAATCATATTTTGCTGCCAGCATTGCTGGACTATGAATCATTCAGTCTTCCATTGAAACACATGGCCCACACTTATTTTTTATTCCACACAATTGCTGATTTTGAGCCTTTTGGACACAATCCATCATGGCCATATTGTGGTGGGAGCTCTGGCAGGACCTGACTGTGGCACCTGCACATGGCCCAGGTGTGCACAGAGCTCTGCAGCAAAGTGCAGAGGGCACAAGGGCTGCTGGGAGGCATTTCTGGGTCACTCTCCTTCTTCAGTCACACGCAAAACCCACCCAGGGGTGGCTGAGAGGCAAGTCCTGACCCAGCACTCCTGGACAGCTCCTGCTTTGTTTCCCAGTGGCAGCTGAAGGGAATATTGTTGCAGGATACTTCTTCCACCATTGCACTCTTTTACATAAACAGCAAAATCAAATTCAAGCAATTGAGACTAATTTGACACATTTCCTTTCTCTACTGCCTCTGTAATTAGCATCATTGCCATGCTGCTGCATTTCACTGCTCTTTTTTTTCCTTACAGAAAACCCTTCAAATCTGTATTTCTTTCATTCCTCATAGCTAAATGCTTCGAAGGCAAAAAGAAATTAGCTTCTTTACTTTAGGAATCCCCATTCTCTTTTTTAATTGGAACTGCAAAGGGAAAACAATTAAATGATGCCGGGTTTAAAAAACTGTTTAAATTAAAATATGCAAAACATGTCAATCTTTCTATGAGAACWTGGAAAATATTTCTGAGAATTCTCACAGAATTCTGTGGTTAATTCAATGGCCAGAGGGGACTATGTCAGTTTGACACAAAGCAGGGAAAGTGGATATTGTTGGAAGCATTGCCTAAACACCATTTATAATTACAGAACATTCATTATAAGCAATAAAGTTGCATAAAAGCAAGTTATACAGCTGGAAAGAAATGGAATTAACTACAACTCTATGCCATGACTCAGACCATAGYGTAGCACTTGAAGTATTTTCACTGAAAAAAGCACTTCTGTGCTTCTCTAGAAAGCCACATCTAGAAATGAAGGGAAACTCGATTCCTGGAGAGATCATAGAGCCAGCTCTGCAGGAAAATCAGGGCACTTGGCCAAAACCACGTGTGMCAGATCCAAACACCCACAGCATTTTCTACAGACCAACCATTCCCTGCCCTCCCATTCCCAGCCTGYGCTCTGCTCCCACAGATCTCCATCAGCTCATCCCAGGGAAAGGCAGGTAAAAGGCAGCTCAGAGCCAGCTCATCATGATTTATGGGGGCTGTGCACACAGTAAAGTTACTCTGRACACACCCAATTATGTTATTCCAGGTACCTGTTCTGAGGAAATTCATCTCCAGCAGCGCTTCAGGCAATGGCAACACKACAGGGCTCAAAAAAAAGGCARAAATAATTMATCCAGATTTTCACCCTGCCGGAGGGCAGGGCTGGATGGGATATTGGGAATGAGGAATTGTTCCCTGGCAGGGTGGGCAGGCCCYGGCACAGGGTGCCCAGAGCAGCTGGGGCTGCCCCTGCATCCCTGGCAGTGCCCAAGGCCAGGCTGGACWCTGGGGCTTGGRGCAGCCTGGGACAGTGGRAGGTGTCCCTGCCATGGCAGGGGTGGGACAAGATGACCTTTTAYGTCCYTTCAAACCAAACCATTCCATGATTCTGTGATTCTACAATTTTATATGACTGGAATTCTGTACTTCTCATAATACCAATTACMTCTTGGCAGTTATGTTTTCATTTCTCACATTAGGTACCCTGCTGGGTAGGAACTGTTCATCTTTATGTTTATAGTTTCCACTTACTCCTTTCATATTAAAGTCATAGCGCTGGTTCAAAATTTTTGTTGTGCTTTTTTTTTCCCCCAAGAAAAGTTTTTAATTAGAAAAAACAACTTGCTACAGATGAATTRGTCATTTAAGTCAAGTAAAGCTTTTTGTATAAAATAAAGTACAGAGCAATACATCAACTCATACACACTCTGAAGGATTTGAACTGGGTATTGCCACTTGTACAAAAAAGACTGTAATGATCATAATGTCAAGTTAAAGCCAAGCCTGGGAGTTCAATACAGAAATAAGGGAAAGCTGGAATCAAATGCAGCTCTTTCCCAAATCACCAATCTTTACTTGTGCACTGCTAACCAGTGATGCCTCTTTTGTGTGCTCTCTTCTCCCTTTGAGCCTCTAAGGTCCAAACCACAACATCTGACATGCTCTGGGTGCTGCTGTCCTTTTTATTGCACCACTCTGSTCTATATTTTTAATTTGTTGAAACCACCTGCTTTTTTCCTTGCATTACACCAGCAATTCCTCTGCAGGCTCCCACCCTGGAACAGACTGCAGCGCCCCTTTTGTCACTGACATCCCCWCAAGCCTTTTCTTCATCCAAGACAGCTTTTTGGTAAACATTTCAAAGAACAGCAGATGAAGACATCTGGAACATGGACTCCTCATGCTGTAAACAAGACATTTTTCATTTCAAAGCAAATGGGTTTTTTTGTGGATTAAATAAAATACCTTCAAAAGTTGTTTTTCTTCCTAAGCYATTTTAAAAAATCCCATAATTACTTATTAATCCACAGCATTTCATGTCAAGGTAGATGCCAAAGAAGCAGTAACATTTAAACATTAAGCAGGCAGGAACTGGGAGGAAATGGCCCTTAATTCATAACCATTTTGGAGTTTTGCAGGATTACCAAACAAGGGAGATCCAAACCCAGGAACACAACTGAAACAGCTCTCATGGTCCAGCACTACCCCAAATGGACTCAAAAACAGGAAAATGAGCATTTACCAGTTCCTTAAGGAAGGGAAAAGGACGTGGCCAGTTTCAGATCCCACAACAGCATTTCCTGGCACACACACTGCTGTTGTGTGCTCCTGTGGGAGGCACTGCAGCATCACTGCTGGGCACACCAACACAGGAGTTAGGGATTTATCTAAGGTCATGCTCCATCACCTCATGGGGCCTGTCCAAGGCCAGCTTCAGGGTGAGACACCATCAAAWCTCATCCTCTCACTCTGTTTTTTAAGCTTCAGGTGTATTTCTCTAAGTGCTACAACGGCAAGTGACTAGAAAAAGGGAATTTTAGCCAGAGAAACAGCATTTATTCAGGTCCTTCAGTGCCCATGAGGATGGGTGCTGTGACCTGCATTAAGATCACTGCCTGCACTGAGGTGTTGTACAGAACTGTCTGGACTTTATTTTCTTGGCTTTCTTAGACGTGGCTGGGTTAAATACGAYAGAGAAAAAACCACCCTGCCAAGGGCCTTTGCAACAGCTTCCCTTAAGCAGCAACTCCTGGAAGTGCTGACAGAAAACTCACCTAAAATCACAGAGCAGCTTCTCAAACTTGGGAAATGCAGGCTTTTAGTTTCCCTGGTTATACACAACATATGTGGGCATGTTAATAAAAGCTTTCTAGAGCAATAGAATGGTTTGTCACTAAGTGCTATAGTTTTTGACCTTTTAAACAATTGTAGCAATTTAGATCAACTGTCAATCCATTTCTTGTCTGCAAAGAGACACTAATAAATTTACTAAAATTAAATTTCTTTTATGTAAAGTATATTTGAGGAAAACAAACAGAATTGATTTCTGACTCACTTTTACTAAGTGCCTTCTGGAATCCAACTTCTGACACAAATTAATTCAACTCCAAAAGTTAAATAAAAACAAATTAATTCAACTCTGAGAGCTTGAGCATCCCGAACTCACCACAGCCTCTTTATAAAGCTAGATTCGGAATTATTTCTGACAATAATTTTAATAATTAGCAAGACAGATGCAGCACCATAACAAATTGCCAAATTACTGCACTGAAACCTGTGAGAAGAAATGGAATGTGMAGAATCTCTTGTCCCATCAATCTTGTTCATCTAAGTCTACCCTTTTTTGTTGCTAAGCGTCTTGCTTACGAGAGGTTTTTTTATTTATCTGGTTTTGTCTTTCTTTGTTGGCTGAAGTCAGGCTGTGCTTCCCATCACCAGCCTGATTCTCCTGCAGGAATCTCACTCTCCTGCTCAGCACCCTCCTCAAACCCAGCTTTGGGCAGCAGTGCTTTTACCAAGCTCAAACCCCTCTGCCCAACACAARCTCTTTGAGACCACCCCCCAGAAAGGTTTATTTTGTCATTCCCTGCACTCCAGGTGCTGATCAGACCTTCAGCYTCTCCTGGGTTTGTAACCTGGGAAGCCTTGTTCCCAGTTCTGGCGTTCTAAGTGCTCCTCCCATCCCACCCCACTTAGCTTCACAGATATTTTATTTTTTTYCCYTTTTTCTGTGCCCTCAGGGCCATGCACAGCCTGTCACTGTGCCCACTAAGGGAGAGGACGAACTCAGATTAAGAGCTGAACAGACACTGCAGAGCAATACTTGACCAGTGCCTAGAGAGTGACTTACATCAACACAAAAAAGCATTTTACAAAGGTCTCAGTGAAGAAAACACCAACAGATTTAATAAACACACCAATGCACTGGACTTAAGAGTGAAACAGTGTTTGCTTTCTGCAGCAGTTGCTGGAGTTGCAGGATTATTAAAAATACAGATTAGATTAATTATAGAGAGATCAARTTAGGAAAGAATTTGTTGAAATATGTTAAAGTTAGCACTTAAGGTAACTTTTTGTTAGTTTCTTTTAAAGTATCAAAATCAAAAAAAAGTTTTGATTCCATAAACCYGGTTTATGAAGTCCCTCTCTGCCTTCTCCACTCATTCCAGCTCTTACTGTAGTTCAGGGCACTCCAACTGTGCTAAGAGTGACTTACATCAACACGAAAAAGCATTTTTCAAAGGTCTCAGTGAAGAAAACACCAACAGATTTAATGCACTGGACTTCAACACAATGAAACAGTGTTTGCTTTCTGCAGCAGTTGCTGGCGTTGCAGGATGTTTATTTAAAAAACCACAGATTATATCAGATTAGCAGAGTTAGGAAAGAGTTTGCTGAAATACGTTATAAARTTAGCACTTATCCATTTGTTAGCTTCTGTTATAGTATCAAAACAACAACAAAAGTTTTGATTCCATAAATCTGGTTTATGAAGTCTCTGCCTTCCCCACTCATTCCAGCTCTTAATCTGTAGTTCAGTGCACTCCAACCGTGCTGAGATAATTTATTACAGGCCTGTGTTATAAATCAGACAAAGAATAACTGAATTCAAGGGAGCAGACACCATATCCTGCACAGACTGGTAGATGGATAAGTCCAAACTAAATCTGTTAGGGCAGCTATCTGAGAGTCAGTCAGCACAAACCACTGTGAATCAGCCACACAATATTGAAAATGTGGCTATCAGACAAACCAGGAGCACCTCTGGGCCCCAAACCACAAATCATGCTGGTGAGGTGTGCAAAAAAAMCCAATACAGGGATGGGTGGTAGAGTCTCACATTGCTCTGAGCCAACCATAAAGCTGAGGCAAAAAACAATCTGCAACTTATAAAGCCAAATTGCCAGCCTTAGAACATATTAATAGCATAATGGCTTTTCTATACTAAGAACAACCCTGAAAATTTAATAAATCGATATTTACTTGATTTATATAGATTAAATCATGGTGAGTATTAGCACAGCTGATGATAAACTGAATKGTTATGACTGCAAATGGTTGTAAGAGCCATTAAAACCATGTAGCGGACATTCAGTGCAGAAAGACCTGCAGAGTGGGCCTCAAACATGCCTACAATGGGGAGAAAAATGTTCTCCAAATCTCCTTTGGGAGACCAGAAAAGATCACAGGCATCAGCAGGTCCCAAGGCCTGGACACAACAAAAACTTTTCAAATGAAATTTCCAGRTAGTGCTAGGAAACAGAACATTCCCCAGGCTACAGGGCAAGGGAAAACCCCCTGTGGTCATTGCCAAAGAGATGTGAGAGAAACACAACAGGGAGGGCAAGACCTGCTTCCTTTGTGGGGAGTCAGGTGTCAGCAATACAAAAAACAGGAATAAAATAATATGAAATAAAAAAACAAAACAGTGAGTCTGAGACCTGCTTCCTTTGTGGGGAATTGCGTATCAGAAATTAAAAAAGACAGGAACAAAATAACATTACATATGTATATAAAATGTATATTAAAAATATAGATAAAATATATAAATATATATTTTATATCTTTTTCTATTTATATATATTATATATGAATATATATAATATATATAATAACATAAAACAGGAATAAAATAACATAAAATAAAAAGATTCAACAGCAAGTGCAAGACCTGCTTCCTTTGTGGGGAATTGGGTATCAGAAAAAAAAAACAACAAACCAGGAATAAAAGAAAATAAAATAAAACAAACAGGAGATTATTGTTCCAGATGTATTTAAGATCCAAAAAGCCTCAGATTCCTGCTCACTGCTATCTTCAGCTGTGGATAGTCACTAAGTGCACCCCATTTACTATGGAATAGCCATCTGTGTCCTGTGAGTGGAGGAAAAGCTATCAAACTACAGCTTCAAATTCACATCAAAAAGATTTCTAAATTACATCAGGCTTTTTTTAACATGTGGTTTTTACCTTTGATCAAGCACAGGAAAATCACCCTCATTTCTATGCATTTTGTCTTGCCTATATTTGGCAGATGAGTTGGTTTTTTTCCTCTCTTCCTCCAGTGTTGCATCTGCCTTGGCTCCATCCTCCACTCCCACTGTAACTGAAGAAATCATTTTATTAGGTGTTAATTCACTGTCATACATGTTTGTTTTCAGATTCAATTCCCAAGCCACGCTGGCTGTCCCCAGTTTTGAGATCTTGTCTCAATTAGCCCAGCCCACAATCTGTCACATCTTTTGATTCCCAACCTGTAGGGTACCCAGCACAGGAACATGGCACTGTCAGGGGTTATTTCACAAATTTTCTCTCTCTGAATTAATTAATCACATGAGAGGATTCTCCTTGACCATATCAGGTTTCAGTGTGCACAACCAAGATGAAAATCCACATTTAAGCATTTTTATTCAACTCTTATCACTGAAATTTAAGGTCRTTTCACAGCATTAGCTACTGAGCCATTTCCACTCCCTTCATAAACACCTTCAGACACTGGGGTGTGAAAGCATTGATAAAATGCCTTCAGGACATCCATCCTGCCCTGCAGTGCTGTGGGTAGTTTTGGTTTTCCTTTTACAACCTGTAAGGCAGTTCTTGGTGARTGACCTTGGCCATCAGCAGCACATGGGGACAAAACTAACTTGTGGGTCAAGTTAAAAGCATGGAGAACATTTACTGATCTCTTACCAAGCACTATCATGGGCAAAACTGACCTGGCTGGGTGAAAACTGGTTTATTTCTAAAGGGTACAGAGATCAATGATGAGAAACAAATCACTTCACCTGCCCCAGACTCCTCTCCCATCTCAACAGTGCAGGGTGGGGAATGGGGGTGATGGGCACCCCACTCTTGAGTTCTTTCCTCCTGCCCCACTGGGATGTCCCCACACTCCCCACAGGGGAGTCTCTGATGGAAGCCCCCATTCCCCACTGCCCCAGGCACAGGCAGCCCCAACAGCACCTTTATTTTAAAAGACTTTTTTACAAGTTCTGTATTTACCCCACAGCTCTGGAAGCATTTCAAGCCTGAGATGCAGAGGAGGTGTAATCAGGAGGGGTTTGGTACACTGAAGCACCTGGTCACTCTGTGAGTCCTGCACAGGACCAGACCTCTGAGTGCTGCTCTGCTCCTCCCTAGGCCAAGGTGAGAAATGAAAAYGAGAAATGAAAACACTCTGCTGTTTATCTCAAAGTGCACCAATAGCACCAAAGCACAGCCCATTTTTGGCTGTCCATGCCCCCAGGGGACAGCTRTGGTCCCAGTGCTGCCTCTGTCCCAGCAAATGCCACCACAGGAGCCCCTGGAGAAAGACCAGGCTGATTTGAAGAAACTGCAGTAAGCACATCCCAGAGATACATTTTAAGAGCCTTTTACCTTTTTTTTGCCAGCAAAACAAAACAGAACTTGGTGCTTTTTGAATCATTTCATGCATTTCCTCATTAGTCATCCCACAGGTTCCTCTGAGCATGAGCTGATGTCTGTGTGTTTGCCCCAAAAAGCATTTTCATTTCAGCCAGCAGGGATGTGAGTGTTACTCACAGGACCAGGCTGTGTTTGCTGTGCAGGATGCCTCACAGAGGGACTGCTTGTCTGAAGGTGGGCAGCTGAGGGACCCCTTCCAGTGACCTGCAAACCAGACCACTCCTGTGAGGTGGTGCCAGTGAAGGCACTCATGTCAGGGGTGGAACTGCCTGATCTTTGAGGTCCTTCCCAACCCAAACCATTCTATGATAATGCACAGAAACCCCAAGGGCAAGMAGAGCCTGTTGTGGTGGGGGAAAAGCAGTGCTCCAGGCTTAGCTGGTGAGAGCCATCTCTGTCCCAGGGTAACTTCAGTCCTCTGTGTGTGGTGGTGTTCACAGGGGTCCCAGGAAGAGGGAAGAGGTGAGGATCTGACTGCACATTTCAGAAGGCTTGATTTATTATTTTATGATATATATTATATTAAAACCATACTAAACTAATAGAAAAAAGGATTTCATCAGAAGGCTAGCAAGGAAGGGAAAGAATGGAATGATAAAAAAAAATCTTGTAACTGACCAGACAGTCCAAGAYAGCTGGACTGTGATTGGCCATTAATTAGAAACAACCAACATGGACCAATCACAGATSCACCTGTTGCATTCCACAGCAGCAGATAACCATTGTTTACATTTTGTTCCTCAGGCCTCTCAGCTTCTCAGGAGGAAAAATCCTMAGGAAAGGATTTTTCATAAAATGTGTCTGTGATACTCTTTGGGACATTTGCAGTTGGGGCAGGGTCTCTCTGTGCAAGGAATGAGCACCAGGGGACCAACCTTGACAGGGACAGGGGAAAAATCCTGTCATACATTTTGAAGGTATTTTCCTCTCACACAAATATTACATGTGTGCAGTGCTTTGTAAGATTAGCTGCTRTCCATGTTCCAAAGCAGTTTTTAAAGTAGTGGCTTTGGGTACTCATTGCTTTCCAGTGAGACCATACACAGGACACTGATTTATAACCAGCTGAGCAGAAGACCAGGTTTAGCACTCAATTTTTACCCAGGAGCTTTACTTCAGCAGCAGAGCCCCAGAAGATGCTGTGATGGCAATCCAGGTACACCAGCTACAACACAACCCTGAACTGGCAAAAGCTTTGAAATGAATTCAACATCATCCTTCAAGTAAGATCCCCAAAATACCACYCCACCTTTGTTAACTCCAGTGCCAGGCTTCATCAGGCTACAAACTAAGACAATTGTGTTCCTTCAAAAGCACAGACAACTCACAGAAATGCTGAACAACAGTGGAAGGAGTTTGCTGGGAAATCTCCCCTCAATTCAGTGTATCTTTGCATCATGGGGTCTTTAATTCAGGTCCCCTCCCTTCTCAACAACCTCAGTAGCCTTTCTGTGCTGAAACACACAGCCTGGGCCCATCAAAACTGATTTTCTACCTTCTCTGAGGTCTGGCTTTCGTGTCTGTTCCTGCTTTCCTCCAAAGTCACCACTGTGGCAGTGCCACTGGCTTCCCTGTTGCTCAGACACCAAGATGTYCTTTGCACACACCTGGAGGCTGGAGCTGGTTCTGCTTGCTGTCTGGGACCAGGGCATTAGCTCCACTGGAAGGSAAATAAACCACATAATATCAGACCCATGAGTTCCTGGAAGAGGTTGTGAGGGACGTTCTGGAGTTCCCTTCCACAGAAAGAACAGGTCAATAAAGTCAAACGTGTCTCTTTGATTTTGGCTTGCTGCACAGAGCAGCAAATCTTTTCTTGAGGCATCTTGTTCTACAGTTCTAAAAGCATGCAAGTTTTATTTACCTGTGTTACCAAGCTAACCAAGTATCAACTTCTAAAACGTGAATYTCCTCTTCATTTGAATGTGTTTTTATCTAGCATTTCCATTTCTCAATTCAAGGAAAACAGTCAGCAGCGTTATTTAGGAATGGAGTTCAAGCRAAAAGCTCCTGCTTGCTTCACTGATTTTTCTCCTCAGGAATTTTTTCCCCAAGCATATAGTATATGCAATAATTAAATAATTAACCATCCTAAGACAATTTTCTGCTTAAATGACCATGCATTATATGTAACAGTCTTCTGTGTTTGCTTAGAGGTGAAATGTAAATCTAGAGAGAAAAACATCTCAAAAGAACATAATTATGGTCTGACATAATTAGTACCATGCTATGGATCTTGCAGCCTCATGAAGGGTTTTACAGAAAAGAGTAGAGGAACGTTAGTCTGGAATTTCTTTTTTAAAGGCTGATTCAACCAGGCAACATCACCAGCTTTTACAGACCGGCGCTGCTCTGCAGACATCAATGGAAACGTATCTGCTCTGTTCCTAAAATGAAAGAAGGGATAACTCCAAGAACCTACAGCACTTTCTATTTGAAGTGAAATGTCAACTCTCCCATTAACTTCACAAAATCCCTTCAAAAGTTAATTCAAATTTAACAGGATTATAATACTCATTTCAGGGTTTATTAGGAAAATTCCACTAACAGTATTTGTGATATTGACAGCTGATATTCAGCTTAATATGTTGTTAACTCAGCTTAAATAAAATTAGGGTTTTGGTTAGTTCTGGGAAGGTCTCAAATATTTTCTAAACAGATCCTTCCAGATGAATTTTGTAAATACAAAAAGTCACTGGGATTAAGACCCACCAGAAAAAAAAAAGTTTGGGTTTAATTACTTTTAAATAGAGATCACTTCCTCCAAAGGTCTCAGATAGAAAGAGGCAGGAGAAATTTCATTTAATGACCTATGATCCAGTATATGTGAAATTAGATATAGCCCTTCCCATTCTTTCACCCAATTTACTCTAATCAATCATTCCATGGCTATTACACTTTTAGGTTATACAAAAAGAGAAAGAAATCAACGAGCAGAGTTCTTTGTCCCTAACAACAACAGCAAAACCACCACAAAACCCCCAAAGTGCCACAATCTCCCAAATTATCACAAGTAAAGTTGCAAATAACAACTTCCCCAATGTGCTTTTCACCATTTGTTCTATATCCTTTGCATATTCAGTTTGCAGCCATTTCTCAATCTCACAGGCTATTATGATCTACTTTCCATTCTGTATCACCATGGATATCTTATGATCACAAATTATGCTGCCACATCATTAACATTAAATGTTCCAACACAGTAAAACTACCTCATCTTTAATCTCTACTTTTTAATCAGCAARCAAGGTCAGCTTGACCTTCTGGGGTACCCAAAGCCCTTCTGTAATCACTTGTATCAAAAGCAAGTCTAATTTTTTGCTTCTGAAAATCTAAAACTCCTCCATGGGGTCACTGAGTGGATCCCTGTGCTCAGTGCAACATTAAACTGGCTGCAGCTTTAGAACTCATTTTGTTTTCAGCACCATTATTCCTCTATTAAATGAAAAGTTGTTTGCTAAAGCAAATGAGACAATTCTGTTGATGACATCTTAATTTTAGGTCTGTTTTGTCTTTCTGACTGCAGGGGTGCAGGGTGGGATAATTCTGCTGGTTCAAGCACCATGAAGCACTTTCCATCAAGCAACAAGTCTTGGCTAGGAAAAAAAAAAATCTTTTTGAACATGCTGCACATAATTATTTCACTGCCAGATACAAGGACTTCATGTTCTTCCATTTTTTTTTTTTTAATTGTGGAGCACTGGTATTTGTCAGCCACAAGCAAATGGAGGTGCTACAACTGAAAAGGCACATCTGCTCTTAGTAAGTGTAGCAAGAAAGACCAACACTTATTAGGTGTGAGTTTCTTCAGCTGATATTTGTAAAACCAAGGTTAGGAAAAAAGTTTTGCAAGAAAGTAACTCTGAAGTGTTTGAATCCTTTAAAATATCCCTCAGGAGGCTGTTCTGGGATCCCAGAGCCCCAAGGTAGAGAAATGGTCACAAGGTTTACTAGGACATCCAGCCTTAATGGAGTCAACACCAGTTGGAATATTTGGGTATTTTCACCATCTTTCTGTTTAAAAGGCTCTTTTCTCACCCTACAATCACATCACCAGTTAAGCTGATGAGGTCTGACCACATATCCTCACATCTTTGGTCCTGTTTGACAGAGYTCCTGGGATTCATTTGCATATTTGAGTTTTGGATATCATGAGGGATTCACAGTCATCATGCAATAMAACTCCTTCATTTGAATTCTGCCAGTGTGGGCCAGAATTCTTTCTTTACTGATGCTTAGAAATGGCAGAACACCATGAGATATTTGCAGCCTGAAGGGAGATTTTGGAAGAACTGTATTATCAATCCAAAATTCATGTCCAAAGTGGAAGATCCACCCCTGCCTTAATTACAACATCATTACTTGGATGCCACACTTGGCTGGGTTGTGTCACCAAGCCATGTTTCAAGCCTTGGGAGCAGCAGACTCAGGGTGAGTACAGAATGCTGGGACTTTCGTTCAGCATTCTGTACTTGAACAAAAATTAAAAGGTCATCTCTTCAGCTTCTCTGGGGAAAGACTGATCACAGCACAACTCGGGGCATCCTGGAACAAATAGGAGCTACTTGATGTTGACAAGTTCATTTATCTTTTGGCAAATTCTACAACCAAAAATGTACCAATAAAGGGGATTGTTCATTTAAAGAAAGGCTACATGTTTTGTTTTTCAGCCAGAATGAGTTTTGTTCATACCCACTGACAGCAAAGAATTTAAATGCCAAAGAACTTAAATGTMCAATTTTAGCTGTGAAAAATGAAGCTACATCACTTTGGAATCTGAAAACAGCATTTCTTGTTTGGCCACTGGGTTTGGAGAGAAAATGATGAACCCTTGACAACTTCATGGCAAACCCCAAGTCCTGCCAGGGTTAGGACTGACATCAGAGATAGATTCAGTCATAAAGACAAATGATTTTATGATTTGAAATTCTTTGGTTAACTCTCTGTTGACTTTTCTCTCAGATTTGCTCTGRAGCATGAAGTGTCATTATCCCAGASTCACGTAAAAAGAACACTTCTTAAAACTCCAGATAAAAGCATTTTCTTMGCAATTATAACAAAAATAGCTGGATGTGTTCCCAACAAGACTCATGACTGGGATTTGTATCTGTTTATCACTGATAAAGAAAATTCACAAACAACAAATTAAAATTACACAAACTAACACTGTATGTTCCCAGGGTACAGCAATTGCTTTTTAGCCATAGCCTGCCTGAAAAATATCTGTGACTCTTAAAAAGAAATTTAGTAATCACTAAAACTCTTTAAAATGCCCCTTTTTGGCAATTTTCTCTTCTCTTTCTGCTGCACATACAAGTTTGTTCCAAAAATGAATGCCTGTCAAAAAGAACACAAATGCTAAGCAGGCTTGGAAGGACTCAAAAGAGCCTGTTTTGCTGAAGAAAAAGAAATATCCGTTCCATTGGCAAGTCAGACTTTGTGGAGGAACTGGAATATCGAGCTGTCTGACTAACAGAAAGGAAGATGGATGACTCCTCCTGAATTAGATGCTTGAAACCTACTTCTGCTCAAAAGGGAATACAATCAATTTGGGAAAGAGTTGCCTCCAACACKGGGAACGCTTTATCATAAATAGTAGATTGCATTTGAACTTTACTTGAGTGTTTTAAAGGTATTATTAGAGCTTAACCTTCAAAATGAATAACAGTTTATTTGTGCAGTTACTCAGGGAAACAGGTTGAGATACCTACTTTGAATAATATTCTACCCTGTCCTTTACACCTCACTTCTTCTATTTATTATTAGCTGGGTTTATTACTCATTTAATTTGTCCCTCTTTGTGTCCAGAGGCAGCAGGGTGGCACCTGAAGGACATGGAGCAAACACAAACTCAGATCTCCCTCTGCAGATGAGGAGCTCCAGAGGAACCATCAGGGAAGAGCTGGCTGAGCTTCCAACCTTTCCCTGCTCATCCAGAGCCTCCAGGAGGAAACCCAGGTGCTCCAGGGAGTGCCCTTGAAGGTCATACCCTGAGAAAAGGTGTTGTGAAAATTTTACTGATTTTTTTTCTATATTTCAGATGTAACACTGGCCAGAAGGTGAGATGCAGGAATSCCAGGTTGTTACTCTCACTTAAGTTCTGGCAGAACTTACACTGCTCTACAAATGTCCTGGAATAGAATCATTCATYCCAACTCTCCAGCTGGTGACTCCAACTGAGGTTCAGAACTTCCACTCTGTAAAYTCAATTAAGATCTGGCACTAAGCCTTTTCAGAAAGAAACCTATCCAGGATATCAGATCCAAAGGGAAATCCCAGCCATGAGGTCACAGGCAGCTCAGAACACWCTACAGCTATTTGTAATTTTTTTTCACATATTTCAGCTGAAATTTTACTGAATTTTTTCCTGTATTTCAGATGTACCACTGGCCAGAAGGTGAGATGCAAGAATCACAGGTTGTTACTCTTATTTAAGTTCTGGTAGAATTTACACTGCTCTACAAACATCCAAGCTAAAAAATTCCATGTAATTTACAACCAGCATTCACCCACACATGGGTTTTTCCTACTGTTGATGAGGTTTTTAGTAGAATAAAAGTTATCTAATAATTTAATTGCCAAAAATCAAAATCCATCTGTATTTTGACGCCATTTAAATGTCTCTATGAATAATTCAGCTCTGGATTTCACTACTATAAGGTCTACATCTCATTTGCTAACAACATTAGGCATAGCAAATAAATCTGGATGCTCACTTCCTCTTTGAACTTGGCATATATCAGCTTCCAAAATCTGTGCCTTAGTTCTTTGTTTCAGAAACAGAGATCTAGATCAGAAGCCTCAGCTTGCTTACAGAGCAACAAATATTAAGCTAATAAAAATTATTAATTTTTTGTGGTATTTTCCCATAAACATCTTCATGCTTGGCACAAATCGTGTCTAAATTTAAGCACAGTTATGTTTAATACCTACGGAAGTAGCACTGGTGTAAAATCAATGACAGGAATAAGTCATGGAAAAAAATGAAGAGTTAAGACAGACAAATTTCAAGGGCTGTTTCTGTTCACTAAGTGCTCTAAAATGCTTCATTAAATATGCATCAGAAAACAAGGAATTTCTGTAATATTAAAATATGGTGCAATTTCTAGGGCTGCTAAAAGTCAGAGCATTATTTTATATTTAAAATATAATCCATTTGCACTGAAACAAGACATTGGTAAAATCCATGGTTTTCTTACCATAGCCTTTCACTTTGATGCAGAGCTCCCTCAGCCTCAGGATAACAGCATTTGCATCTTTTTCTGCTTTTTCACATCCACAAATCCCATCTTCAAGCTCTTAATTCATTTCTGAAAAAAAAAAAAAAAAAGGCAATACAGTGTGAGAAATACCAAGTAGAGGGAGAGGCATGATCCATTGAAAAGGGGAATTTCTTGGGGATTTTTACCCCACTTCACTGTTGGCCTTTCAAGGGTCCTTGGGAATATTCAATATTTCATGTGTGTCTCTTCCTCTGAGCATACTCTCCTAAATTTCATTTCAGTGTGCAGCCACCAAGTAAGAGCTGTTCAGGCAGTGATGCAGAAGGATGCAGCAGGGACTGCTTCCCCAACATCTCCCTGCATGAACAGGTAGGCAAGAGGAGAATGGAAAATATCAGGAATGGCAGGACCAGCTCCCCATGGCTTGCCCCAGCTAGCCTGACATGCTGAAATGCCTGAAATGGAATCTCTGGMCACTGTGTGGAATTGCCACAGCATCACCTCTCTCCCTAATTTTGAGTGTTTAAAACCTTTTTAAWTTTTTTTATTATTTTGGTAATATTGTGAAGCAGTAGAGATAGCTGGACACAATGAAAACCAGGAAGATGAGGATAAGCTTAGAGGCTCTGTGAGGAAAAAATGGGTTAGAGCATCTCTGGGTTGAGAAGCTTTTTCCTACACACTTGCCAGGCTGGCTGGACTAACCCAGTGTTCCTAGAGAGCTCCCAGGAGAGGAGTGGAAGTCCAGGAGAATGAAAAGAGCACACACAGAACCAAAACCTCTTTAAAAAGGGAAACTTGCACAAAAACCTGCAGACAGGGGTTCATTATCAACAGATCCATACCAAAGTGGAGAGGACTGTGGCAGAGCTCTGCAGGATCCAGCACTAATCCATACTTGRATTAATTCCTTGCACGACAGGTTTGAGCAAAGAGGCAGCAAGAAATCAGAATTCTAAAGCTCTGTGGGCAGGCAGCAGGCTCCTGGCTTCACCTGAGGAATAACCAGTCAGGGTGTAGGCTCTGGGGAATTCCTGTGGGGCACAAAATGAGCAAGACACAAGCAGTGCCACACTGGAGAAAAAAATCCCAGGAAATGCAGAAGAGACCTGGAATAAGAGCATGGGGTGCTGAACACATCCAGTCTGAGAAAGAGATGAACCAAAGCACAGAAAATGTGACAGATCAAAAATGTGGCAAAGAATAGGAACCCAAGCCTACAGAGCAGCAGCACAATTTCCAAACATAKGGGAGGTAACTGTTGTCATTATAATGCAAGAGTTCTGTTGTCTTTAAATTGCAAGGGTTCCATATTGCCAGAGACTCACACCTCTGTGATGTTTCTTGTAGGCAGCTCCTCCAGGCACTGACTCTTCCTTGTACCCACAGCAGCCAACTGACTCCAGCTCCCACCAGTCCACTCTTTTATARCACTCTTCTTATTGGCCACAGCTGTGGCCTGTTAACATCAGGGCTGCTCCTAATCCTTAGTAATTGGTTCAGCTGCAACTCTTTAGGGGATAAGATTACATTCTATACCACCTACATTTACCCATACTGTACTCCCCTACAATTCCCCCTTTTAATTACAGAGTTGTAGCATTTCTTGAAGTACATATTCAAATAAATTAACAGTATGACATATTCATATATTTCATTAAGAACCAATAGTTATACAGATGTTTAGACAGGATATTACAGTACAAATATATATTTCTGAGTGTTGGTTCAGTTTTGCAGCTTYTCTCAGTTTACAAAGTTCTTATCCTAAAAATCTTTTATATTCATATTTAACAAACACTAATAGCTGCCAGTGATATATTTTARCAATAGTTTAGTATTCAAGTCCTTTTCCTCAAATCCATGGGGTCATATAGTCAAGTCCTGTTTCCCTGAATCCACGGGGTCATATAGTTTAGTCCCGAATCCACGGGGTCATCCCGAATACACAGGGTCATACAGTTTAGTATTTAAGTCCTTTTTCTCCTGAATCGCATCGGGGTCGCCATTTGTTGTCATAATAGTACAAGAGTTCTATTGTCATTACACTGCTAGAGTTTCATACCTCCTTGATGTTTCTTGTAGGCAGCTCCTCCAGGCACTGACTCTTCCTTGTACCCACAGCAGCCAACTGACTCCAGCTCCCACCAGTCCACTCTTTTATAACACTCTTCTTATTGGCCACAGCTGTGGCCTGTTAACATCAGGCCTGCTCCTAATCYTTAGTAATTGGTTCAGCTGCAACTCTTTAGGGGATAAGATTACATTCTATACCACCYTCATTTACCCATACTGTATCCCCCTGCAGGTAGCCATAAAGGAGACAGAAATCATCTGTTCTCCCTGTTTATAGCTGATAAAACAAGAGCTCATGGACTGGAATTGGGTTCGGGCTGGACTTCAGCATGTGCTCCATGGGGAAGGCTCTAACGACAGGCTGGAGGAACAGCTGTCAGGACTATCTGAAGAACWTGTCTTGTCCTTGCCCACCCTACAGCTCTGAACGACAGAGAAAGGTTAGGCTGTGATAAATGGTACCCCTACCCGAGGGCTGGCAATGGGAATTTGATGGGTGGGTCTGTGAAAATGGGGCTCTGGGGCTGCAGTGCAGTGCTCTAACACAAACTGTGTATAGTCCAGCACATACTTTGGAAATAACAATGAAAACTATCACAATAAGAAGTTAAAGTGTAAGAAACCAGGAGGCTGGAAAGTTATAAGAATGTTCCTAATCTGAAAAATAAGTTAATCACCTAAGTATATGGATGCAGATGAACTATGTCTGAATTCTCTATTCTGTTAGACAGACATGTTGATTTTTAAAATATTTTCTGCTGCTGTGCCATCTTTCTCCTTTTCCAAATCACRAGAGTGTCTTGAGAGGAGCTTTTACCTCACTGCCAAAGCAGCAATTTTATGGAGATGTGTCCTTAAGAACAATACTTTCCTTGGGGTGAAAGTGAATCCTGCTGTGCTGCTGAGCAGGCTGGAGCATCACCCCATTGTCAGGGCTCTCCTTAACACAGTGTGAGCTTAACTCTGCCCTCAGAAGGGTCAGGGCCAGCACAAACCGGCTGCAGAGAATCCTCTGAAAGTTCCAGAGGCAGAAAAGATTTTCTCACACCTCTCTGAAAAGCAGCAGGGATAATCCAAGGGATAATTATGGAATACCTGCAGTCCATTCTCTGAGGAAGGCAGGCTGAGGCTGGGACCCGCAGAGCCCATTCACACCAYGGCTCTCAGACACAAAGTCTGGCCCTTGATGGATCCATAGGAATATTTCAAGTGAGAGTGGAACTGGAGGTGGGAACATTCATCATCACCAAGTTACAGTGTAGTGGTGGGGAAAGAAAAAGGAAAAGATGGAAGCAGACATCCCTGAAAGTCCTGCTGTGGCTCTATAGCTGTGTGACATTATTAGAAAGATGCCTGAAATGAGTTATRGAGCTAATTAAGGAAATATAAAGGCATGGATAAAAAGTTCCTGGTTAAGTATAATTGATAGTACAAATCTAATTTGAAAGGTTAACAAGCTCTTGAAAATTGTTGAATCAAGTACAGACTGATGTTTTTAATATAATTATATACAGCTAACAGATGGTATAGTCTTTTTATTATATTGTCAGCTATTACATTTTCACTTCTTAGGCAAATAACTGAATTATACTAAAGATACTTATGGTTATTTTAAAAGATTTTTTCAGTTTTCTAATATCTGTATGTACTGATCGAATGCATAATATTTACTATTTATAAAAATATGAAAGACAAGATTTAGATAAGAATTCAGAATATTTCACTCCCCCTTCTAAAACAACTTTATTTTAGATCTTAATTAAAAGCTTGATTGGCTTTATGAATAACATAACTTTAAATATGTAAATATCTTTTCAGGCCAAATGAGAATTAGAAGATTAGGAAAACAAAGCAGCAGGGAAAAAACTACTCTTAATTCAAAAATTCTCATTGAAAAAAAGCCAGTGAAAAATTAAATTTAATGTGCAAGATAATATATAAGATACACCAATTCAGAAAGATCAGGAGAGAGGTGATTACCTCGTTCCTAAACCCTGCAGTCTGTATCTGATAGCTATTTTATCTGGGTTCTGAAAATCCCTGAAATAAAAGCCATTACTTACTTGGGTATTTTTAAAACAAACCTTCATATAAGATTCAGAGTAGTTCTGGCTCCTGTTGTGCTACTTCCACCACTGAATAATAAATTCTACAGACTTGTTACATATCAACCCAAAATTTTAGAGTTGAGGATTCAGAGATGAAGCATTACAATAATTATGTTGTATTTCTCATTAAAGTCAGTGAGATTTCAGCATCTGAGGGCACTTCCAGGGAAGCCAGAGAGCGATTTTTCATCAGGAGCTGCAGTGATGGGATATGGGGGAATGGCTTCCCACTGCCAGARGGCAGGGATGGGTGGGATATTGGGAATGAGGAATTGTTCCCTGGCAGGGTGGGCAGGCCCTGGCACAGGGTGCCCAGAGCAGCTGGGGCTGCCCCTGSATCCCTGGCAGTGCCCAAGGCCAGGCTGGACTCTGGGGCTTGGAGCGGCCTGGGATGGTGTAAGATGTTCTTGCCCATGGCAGGGGGAGGAATGGGATGAGCTTTAGGGTCCCTTCCAACCCAAACCTTTCTGTGATTCTATGATTTACTAAGAAGGGGAGTCCTCAAACTCGTTCTCCTAAGCATCCAACAAAATTTATTTAATCCAAAGTGAATTTGGAATTTACAGCAARCAGGACTCATCCCAGAATCCCAGCCTGGTTTGGGCTGGAAGGGACCTTAACACCCATCTCCCTCCAGCCCCTGCCATGGGACACCTTCCACCAGACTGGGTTGCTCAAATCCTTACAAAGACAAGAAMTAGGACATGAATCACTCCTTTTGTATCAGTGCTCATCTCATCTAAATTTAGCAACTGAAGGGGTAAGCACCTCCGTGTTAGGATTCCTGTGTAATCACAGGGACTGACTGCCAGACACCTGCCATGGCCTTGCTGAGGTGCCTGCTTGCATCCAGCAGAAACAGCAGAAATCCAAACAGCTCCTGAAGAGAACACATTTAAAACAGCTCAGTCAGATGGASAAAGGAGGATAATATCCACTCTTGAGAGCAGCCTCACTAAGTCAGAGCAAATGTGCCCATATTCCCCACACTCMTCAACATCGGCTTCCTTGGGCAGCACTTGCACAAACACCCTCCCAGCTGGGCTTTCATTCKGAATTCTGCACGCTAATGCTCATCCCTAGCAATAACCAAAGGCTCTGCTGGCATGGCCTGGGAAGAATCCAGGAATGGCTGTTGGTGAGGCCATAAAAATGGACAGCCTGAGCTTGATGGCTCTTGAAATAATCACACAGCTTCAGCTGGTGGAGGAAATGAGGGATGGGAAATGCTCCTCCTGTGAGCTAGGAGCAAATAACTGACCTGGACAAGTTCAGGCATCCTGCAGTCTCAACTTAATGAATTCATTGGACCCTTGGCTGGAGTGAAATAAATAAAACATTGCATTTTCTCACTTGTGGCTTGCCTCAAAACAGTCACAAAACAACTGTTTTTGCCACTTGAAGGAAACTAAAAGTCACCTAAAAGTTTATGGGGGTTAACAGCTGATTACAATCAAAAAGCTGGTACAAGAGTGGATTCAATTGTTCTGTTTGCCACTCTTGTAGTCCTTGTCAAAAGGCTGGATTAATGCCAGCCTTCCTGTCCTTCTTACAGCCTTTGTCACAACAAAGAGGCATTGCAGTTTTATAGCCCTGTATTTTCTCTCAAAGATAACAGTAAACAATATTCCTTTGATGTTTTCAATGTTCTATAATTTTACTGAATGGTCCTTCTTATTCTTCCTTTTATATTCTCAAAACTGATGAAAAAGTGATGAAATGGCCAACAAAATAAAATAGAWAATTGTGAAGAGGTTAAAGCAACGAGCCTGGCTACTGTCCTTCATGGGGCAGGCAGGGCATAAAGACTTCTGTTTCATTTTTGATCATTTTTGTCCTTTCTTGTGAAGTAGCACCACRCTACACAACAAGCTCACATAGAAACTGCAGATCATACCAAGAATCACCAGTTCCCAACCTAAATAATAGGTAAGTTAGARCTGATTCCATTCCTTTAGCAAATGCTCAGCAAGCCACAGGTGCCCCTGACTCTCTCTGGGCACAGATTTGTAGCTATGGCTCCAGACAAACYCCAAATGAGCTGCTCTCCCCTTCATGCAGAGGAGATGAAAGAGCCAACCTGTGACAAATTTGTCATGCTAATACCCCCTTGGAAGGGATGTGAGCCTGTGGTGATGGGGGGAGTGAAAGGAACCACTCTGCAGAGCATTGGGGGTGCCCTGAAACGAACTGCAGATGAAATAACACAGTGAGGTCTCAGTGGGGAAAGGAAGATACAGCAGTTATTGATCCTTATGTGCCAAATCCTTGCCCAGGCTCTGCAGTTGATCTGTGGGGTCCTCGGTGCTCTCACAGGGACAGTCAGTGTGGCATGGATGCAGTGCAGACAGAGAATGGGCCAGAGCAGAGAGAACAGAGCCACWGCCTGCAGCTCCATCCCCTGCACTGTGAGCACTGCAGCTGCATTCCTGCCTGGTGCCTTGTGCCTGCAGACACAGGGGGTCAATGAGGCAATCACACCACTGAAGCCTTCCTGGTACCCAAATCAGTTCTTTGAGTTCATCTTCATTTGAATCCTTTTCCCCTAAATGTGAATGTTTTGAGTATTCTGTGCTGGACACAGCTCCACAGATTCAAAGTTTAAACACCTGGAGATGGAAACCTGGGCAGGGGTGGAGAGGATGTGGACAGGGAGAGCCACCTTCCAGCACTGCAGAGTCCTGCTGGGGCTGGGTCCTTGTCTGGAAGCTTCCCTGATCTCTGAYCACCTTCACTTCCCTCCCAAACCTTCTGGGTGCACAGCAATCTCACTGAAACCTGGGGGATCAGGTCCTCTTCTCATTCATCTTCTGGGAGCAACTTCTTACCAAGTGCCAAAGAGACATTTCTTGTTGCACAAGGTAGAAAAATCATAAAGAAAGGCCTTCTAAAAYCAGGCCTGCTCTGTTAGATCASTGGCTAGCCTGTCAAGCTAGCACATTGCAAGTTCCCATGTGAAAGCAATCCTGGTGTGAACAGTTTGTTCACGTAACAATCTGGGTGAAAACCAACCAGCACCTGTATAGACATTAAATCCATCAGTGAAGAAAATATGTAAMCAATGYAAGAGTAGAGAGATTTGATGGAYAAGTAAAATACCTTTTACTAACCAACAGATTGATTGGCAAGAAAGCTACTGACCAACTGGAGTCACACACAAGGTCTGTAAAACTGTATAAAAATCATTTATCCAAATAAAGAATGGGCTTTTTTCCTGCATGAAGAAAACAGAGTCTTGTGTGATTCATTCTGATAATTTCTGTTGTTTTTCAGGTCCTGCAAAATTCAGTGCGTGCCAAGATGGCAGGTTTCTGGTACTTGATGCTGAGCCTGAGGTAAARGGGAACCATAAAAGGGGTTTTGCATCCCCCAGCCTCATTCCTGCTGCTCRTTGTGAAGCCACAATGTCCTGCAGAGTGAAAAGATTCTCCACAAGAATAAGATTTGAGCCTGGGCTAAGAGTAGAAGCTCTCCCTCAGGGACCCAGTGCCACAAAGAATTTGAGCACATGCAGAACATTCAAGAGCAGAATATTCAACATTTCACTGAGTAACATCTGAAGTGGCATAAGCTAACAAAAAGGAAACTAAGTCCAGTGGACAGAAACACCTCTTGTGTGAAATCCTGCTTTAGGACTTAGCTGTAAAAAACATCAACACTTACCAACAGCTGAAAAATAGCTACTGGAGGGGGTTGTTACTTTTTTGAGTGTTTGATGCCCTTTTATTGCTTTGATGGTCTCACTTTTACTGGGCAATACAGAGAAATGTAGATAAAACCCCTTCACGTAACTACACAGACTAATACTGAGTAGCTTTCTGAAGCTGTCCCACCAAGCAGTGTTTTTGTGAGAGGGAAGGCAGGTGCACARATATTCCTGTGTGAGATGCTGCCTGACAGGGCTCTCAGAAGAAAGGATCAGAGGAGTTCACATGCAGCTCAAGGCAAAACACACCGGCTATAAAAGAGTCTTGAAGACAGCAAGCACTTCAGGAATTAAAAACACCTTTTGACCAAGGAAAACTGAAGGGCAAACATGATCTTATGGGCTGAAAAAGCATCCAGATGACTTCCAGTGGAATTGTTGCAGTCCCTTGAGAGGGATAAGCTGGTTTCAAGCTATCACAGATCAAAAGACAGCTCTGAGATGTTCCTGCTGGAACCTTCCCAGATGTCCAGGAAGGGAAGGGGACCCTGGCTAGCAGGCTCTGAACAGCAGCCTGCCTCTCATCCCTCAGGCAGAGTGGAAAAGCAGGGCAATAATCCATAAATTATGTGGGTGAATTTAAAAAAAAAAATTAAAGGAAGAAAAACTCACATCATGCAAGAATATGCAGAATATGAACACCAAAGGATGAGGAAAAAGAGAGAAAAAGCATTAATAGAAACCAAAGTAAAAGGGGCATGGACAATGAGATTATTCTGGGGTCTAGATTTGATTTCTTTAATGCATTAGAAAAGGCTGGAGAAACACAGAATTTTTGTAAAGCAGCATAGTGTACTGCAAGAACAGAACAGAGAGCTACAAACAGTGGACAGGATGTGGAAAGAAATAGCAGGAAAATAATGGCTATCATTATCAATGGCTATCGTTGTGGGGATGCAAGGACAGGGGGAAAGAGCAGAAATACAGGAGGAGGCGAGCTGTAACATTTCAGAATCCCAAAATCMCTGAGGCTGGAAAATCCCTCCAGGATCACCAAGTCCCAGCTGTGCCCAGTGCCCACCTTGTCCCCAGCCCAGAGCACTGAGTGCCCCCTCCAGCCCTTCCTGGGACACCTGCAGGGCTGGGCACTGCAAAGCTCCCTGGGCAGCCCCTGSCAAGGCCTGAGCAGCCTTTGCATGCAGAAATTCCTGCTGCTGGCCAAGCTGAGCCTCCCCTGGCCCAGCCTGAGGCCCTTTCCCCTTGTCCTGTCCCTGTTCCCTGGCAGCACAGCCCGACCCCCCCTGGCTGTCCCCTCCTGGCAGGGAGTTGTGCAGAGCCACAAGGGCCCCCCTGAGCCTCCTTTGCTCCAGGCTCAGCCCCTTGCCAGCTCCCTCAGCCCCTCCTGGGGCTCCAGCCCCTTCCCCAGCCATCCTCTCTCAGTACATAAATACCTGTGAAATCAGAAATGTGAGCACAGACAGAGCCACGCTGGCACCAGGCTCTGGCACTGCAGGACAAGGCAGGAGCTCTCCTGGTTTACTCTGGAAAAACAGGTCTGTGACAGCAGCAGGGTCTGGTTATTTCCTGGGTTGCTAGTAAAGGCCCCCAGGTTTTGACAAAAAAATAGACATTTCACAGAGTATATACATATATATGTGTGTGTATATATATATATGTGTGTGTGTCTATGTATACATTTATATATATTTATATGTATGTATATACACATGTATATATTAGTACATGTATTTATATATATGTATATGTATATATATACATGAATATATTAGTACATATATTTATATGTATATATATGTATATATTAGTACATATATTTATATGTATATATATACATGTATATATATATGTATTTATACATGTGAATATATATATGTATACACCCACAAAACATTATACGCAGTACATGCACACAGTGAAATATATATTAAGCCAATAATACTAAGTTAAATTTTTGATTATTAATCTTAAATTATTAGGATTATTATTTATTTTAATTAATTCATCTTAATTTATTAAGATTATTATTAAGATAGTTAAGACTATTATTAAGATATTATAATATATATTCTTTATTAAGATTATTACTAAATCTAAATGTATTAATCTTAAAATTTTGATTATTATCACCCAACATGGAGAATAACTAATAAGGTCATGAGGCAGTTCCACATCCAGCTTAAAAAGTAAATAAAACCAGACTATAAACAACGATTTTCAAGCAAACAACAAAACACAAACAAACCCCAAAACAACAAAACTCCTGAAAAATTAGGAGCACTAATATCCAAAATGAACTTAAAACCTCAGGATATAAATGAACTCAGAAATTCAAAATCCTCTAAAACCTTTCTATGAAGAAGTGGAAAGAACTTCTTTAGGAGGCTTGTAGCCCTAAGTGGGTGATAATCCAAACCAGCCCTAAAGAGATAATAGCTACACTCTAGAGGGAAAATAAGCAGCATAAGAAAGCAACATTTTAAAGATAAAACTGTAAGAATAATTTGAGAATAGCCCTAAATCAAATGTTTTCTACAAAGTGACAAGTGCTTTCAGTTCTAAAAATAGAATATAAAAAAATCACAAGACATTAAGATGCTACAGGAATAGATTTAATTTTTTWAATTGTTTTTAAATTAACATTTTCCTTTGGCTTTCAATAGGTGGAAAAGGCAAAACCACACTGTCYAATAGGAACAAAGTACTAAAATAGGACTGTTTAATAGGACCAAAGTACTGCAAAGGAGGCTGCCACTGCCCAAAAACCCCAGAGATCAAAGGATTCAATGTTCTTACCCTGCAAGGACCTGAGAGCCCATCCTGGAAGGTGTGAGAGCACTGAGGGATGAAGTGCAGTGAGACAGAGAGGCCTCTGCCAGCTGGGGGTGAGGCACTGCCTGACCAAAGAGGAGCTGAAATCACATCAGACTTCAGAGACAGCAAGAGGGGACCCAAAACAGCAGCAGCTCCATGAGTTTCATCCCAATGACCCTCCAGGCTCTTGAAAACCTTCTGTGGGAAAAGCACAATGGAAACCCTGGAGCCAACAGGGCA